>PVJH01002346.1:0-171743 GCA_004026705.1 Nesogale talazaci | reverse complement strand
GCACGCACTGCTTCACTAGGGAAGTCGGTGGATTTCCACCAGTGCCCTTTAGGTTTGCCACCAAGCACTTAGGAACGTCATCACCAGAGCTGCTCGTGTCCGCGGGAAGCCACTGACTCTCTACGACGGTACATGGACTTCTCCAAACCTCATCTTTTGAGAGAAGATTGCCTTACCCTTCTCCCCCAGAGCAGCTGGCAAATTAGAACAACCAACAGCGCCACCGGAAGTCCTTTTTTTTTTTTTTTCAGGCACAGTCGATAGGAAAGACTTTATAATGGTTGCAGGCACAGAAGAAAGGAGCATTAACATGTGAAATTCCACTATGGTTGCTTAGATTCCAACTTATTTTGAAGAGAAATAAATTATTCATAAAGTGGAAAAGAATGAGGCAGAGTAGTCTATCAGTGCTGAACATATTTGCCGACCTATGAGCCTTTTCATTAGGTAAATGAGAATCGACAGTCGTTCTGAGTTCCCTCCATCCCTTCTCTTTTGGGTGAAAAATAATATTATGCAAATACTGGACTGAGCTGGAAATTAAGTCCATTTCCCTTCTGCAAGAAGGAATAATTTAAATTTATGTGGGACAATCATATCACAGAAGTCTTAATTATTAGGAAGCTATTTCAATAAAGAAAAACCTGTGTTCTCCTTAGAGACCCTACTGACCAGCTAGAGGGCGCATTTGTATGTTTTTCTATGGAGGCCCGTGGCGCAGGCTCTATGCATCGGACTACGACCCACAAGGTCAGCGTTTCGAAACCACCAGCCACTGCTGCGGAGAAAGAGCAGGCTTCCTACTCCAGAAAGTAGAGCTCCAGTCTTGAACCTCACATGGGGCTGTTCTGCCCTGTCCTCCTGGGTCACTGTGAGTACTCATTGACTAGATGGTAAAGAGGGAGTGAGTAAGTGATGTCGTTCTTTCAAAGTCATGCCTTATGAATACAATAACTTATACTAGATAGGCACTTGTTATGTGTAGGTTCCGGTCTTTTCAGCAACTACGAACACGCTATACTTGCTCACTGATGATGCTTCATCATACACTGTGTTTCTTGTAATTCTTTCTTTCTATTCGTAATCGATGACACACTTTGCAGGGCACTTTATTGTTTGTGGCACTCTCTTTCCGATTTGGGGAGATGACTTAATCCAAAGATGATCACTCCCCCCCTCTTTTTCTCCTCGATATTTTTTTTTGAGCAAGGAGCAGAGACCCTAACAAACTCACAATCTGACTCTTTGGCAAGTTATAGCTCTTGCTTTCCAGCTCCCTTCATAAAAGGTTGGAATACTATCGCCCCTTCCCACTCCTCTGCACGTTTGCACTAAAAATAGGCATCCCTTTACTTCCAGTGAGCTTGGTCCACCCCGTGCTTAATCCCAGATGTCTTTTCACTGTTATATAGTGTCCCACTGCTGAAGAAGTGATGCCGTGCAATCTGCAGAGAGAACCGAAACAGAAACTTTCATTGTGCATCATAGGGCTTGATGCTCTGGCTCCATTATTGTTTCCTTCTTCCCACATGATCAATATCATTGAAGAACAGGGGCGCAGTGAGTGCAAAACAAATGCATCTGGGTCTACACTCTCCGAAATAACTAGCAAGTACCTGTTTCTTGGTTGTGTTCCTAAATATTAATATTGTTGGATTCATGTTCCTCTCAACCTTCCCTACCTTCCACTAGGCATACCTTGCAAGTGGGTTCAGGAGAATGTCCTTTAACACTAGCAATGCAAAAGGACCTGAACAAACACAAAGAGAAAGTGCATGCCCAGAGAGTGTGTCAGGCGGTAGGAAGACTATGTCCAGGCTTTCGGTCAACGGATGTTGCCATGCAAGCTAAGTCCACCCTGCTCCCATTGAGTCCTTTCAGAGACCCAATACGGAGTTTCTGAGGATTGAACTCTTATGGGAACAGATCACGTCATCGTTCTCCCAGGCCTGATGGGTTTCAACAACCTGGTGGTTAACAGTCCAACACTTGACTGACAAGGTCAACAAAGCTCATAGTTGACTCTAATTTCTTTGAAAAGTATACCATCAAATAAGATTGTGAGCATATGACACACATTTAATTGATGGCAACTATTATTTTACTACTGCATCTTAATTGTCTAACTTGTCTGCAATGCTTTCCATTCAAAATTTCCTTCATAGGCTATATTATTATGTCTATAAAATGATAGCATAGCTTTTCCTGCACGTCTCAGAAAGTTGAAAATCTGTAGCTTCTGCAAATACATTGTTTTTAACTTTTTTTTTTCACAATAGGACTTCCAATATGGCATTGTATTTATGAGCAAGAACTCTGGGAATCCTGTCTTGTACACAGACCTCTTTTGTGACCTGTGGAAAGTCCTTTAAAAGCAGTGCTTTTTGTGTGTATTTATTTTCTCCTAGAGAGAAAATGTAGACACCTGACTCACAGGGTGGTCATGATAGTTAAATCAATTAATTTATGAAAATTTTTTAGAAGAGTGGCTGTCACACATGAAGAGTTCAATAAGCAACCACTGAAGTCAGAATCTATTCTCTCACATAGGCTTATCACCACCAACTACTAACTTTTCTCCTTCAACATAAAGGATCTGCCTTCTTAAAAGTGTAATATGTTACTCTTCCCTTATCAGTTAACTCTCCTTCTTTCCTATTTAGTAGCTTTGCTGTGAGCAATATAATTCAAATCTTCTTTTTAATATATGTTATAGTTCATCTAATATATTATTTGCGAACATTTTAAGCATATCTAGCAACTCATTCTGTGCAACATAGGAAAAGGATTAGACTACAAAGAAAGGTGAGTAGAGCTATCATTTGAGAGAATTTCCTTCTTCATTCATGTTTTAGATGACTCTTGCCGCTGATATTTCCTTTTAGTAAGGGCCGGTTAGCCATAGTGCGTTTTAGATCTCACTTAAATATGTGACTCACATCTTTATCTCACCCTAATGCCGTAATCCATAAAGGCACTCAGTAAAGTGTCTAATCCATGTTTACAATGTTAGCTGTGTCTTGGTGGCAACATTTGTGATCATAGCGTGGGCATGACAAATGGGTGCGTTGTCTTTTTCTGCATGGACAGTTGTGTGCACACATTTCACTCTAGCCTGTTCTATTCTGATTGGGATAAACAGACACTCTTAATTCCAGTTTTGCTATTAATAAAATGAAGCCTCAGGCAATTAAAGTACTTTTTTGGGAGTCAAATAATGAAGTATTTCAAGAATACTCATAAGCATAGAGAATAATGTAACGAACATTCGTATGCCCATCACCTGCATTTGCCAAATTTTAACATTGTCTTCTTTTTCTGTCCATTTTTGAAAGAAGCAATGCATTCACTCTGTATGTAATGTTCTGTGACTCTATTCCTTTCTTTCCCATTAAAAAAGAAGACCAATGTAACCTTATTTATTATTCCATACATGCCATTTTTTACTACATAACTACATATCCACACAAATATAACTATATTTTACTCTTTAAGCTTTACATATAATATCATACCTAGGATATTCTTCCATACTCTTTTTTATTTAAGTAGTTTTAGAAATGTATCAGTTTACTCTCAAAACTCTGATTAATAGAGTTCAATTACTTTATAATAGTTGTTTAAAATGCTCTAATTTATACATTTTTGTGATGACAAAATCTGGGATTTAAGTTCTTTCTGTTTTTAATTATATAGATGGTGTATGTTGACTTAATTACCAACCAAAGTTTCATTAAAAATATATGTGTGTGAAAAAAAGAATATATGTGTGTGTACATATATATGTGTGTATATATATGTGTGTGTGTGTCATGTTCTGAGTCAAATAACATGACATTGATTAAATTATTCTCAAATTAGTCTTCAAACCAGTACAGCCTATATATACACCCACACTAGATATTTGACTTTTTACCCTTCCACATTCCTGGGGAAGCAATACTATGGACTTTGTTATTTTGCTTTCTTTTTTTGATTCAAGTCTGATGCATATAATAGCATATCTCCTTATGGCTTTAACTGTGCAGCTCTCTACTTATAGTGAAAAAGAGGACATGCAGTGAAATGGATCAACACAGGAGTTGCAGCAAGGAACCCAAAAGAATGATTGGTGGAGTGCCAAGTAGTGTTTTTGATCTGTCATGCATAAGATTGCTATAATTTAGGACCAAGTAAATAGAATAATGTCTAACAATAAGAACAAGTGCTTTTCCATTTTCTTTTATTTAATTTGAAGAAATAATTTCTTATTGCAGGTTTTCACAACCTTCCTAATGCCACGACCCTTTAATAGAGTTCCCCATTTTATGGTGACTCCCCAACTGCAGCCTCTTTTTCATTGCTAATTCATAACTGTAATGTTGCTACTGTTATGAATTGGGTAACCCATGTGAAAAGGTCATTCAATCCCCAAAGAGGTCACGACCCACAGGTTGAGAACCACTATCCTATAGTGAAGTCTTCATATGAATTTTCAATAGAGACAATTCCATCGTTTATTTTTCCTGCCTGTTTCACACATACTTTTTGAAACAAATGGTTTATGCTTCCTTAACAGGACCAAGTGGTAACACCATGGTAAATGTAGAAAACATGAAATTTGTCAAGGACTTGGTCTTGTTAGTATCAACATTCAATGGATTCTGCAGTCAGTCAGGAGAACAAAAGACACATTGCAATGGGAAATCTGCTGCAGAATGCATTAAAAACAAGGATGCTGCTTTGAGAACTAAGAAGGACCTGACCCAAGTCATGGTATTTTCCATGGCCTCATTTGCATGTGAAAGTCGGACATTGAATAAGGATGACAGCAGAAGGACCTGTATATTTGAACTGTGGGGCCTGGGAAGAATATTGAAAGCACCATGGGCTGCTAATAGGACAGAAAGCTGTGTTGGAAGAAGTAAGGCCAGACCACTCCTTAGAGGCCAGGATGGCAAGATGTAGTCTTACATGCTTTGCACGAGTTGCCAGGAGAGACTGCAGGAGGTCTCATGCTTGGTAAGGGAGAGAGGCACTGAGAATGAAGAAGGTTGTGAAAGAGATGGATTAACACAGTGGTTGCATCAATAGGCACAAGCCTGGGAACAATTGCAAGGAAGATACAGGACTGTGCAGCTTTTCATTGTGCTGTGCTATGTGTCACTAGCAACGGGGAGGGATGCAATAGAACCTAACAACAACAACAACAACAACAACAACAGCAGCAGCAGAATGCTTCCTCTTGTTTAGAATTGTTTCTGAAATGTCTCTGCTCTATATTCGATCAACATATGTGTAACTTGCTCTTGTGGTTACCTAATCAAATGCCAGGTAAATCAGATTAAAGAGTGCTATTATTAATTATTATTATGAAACAAACATGTCACTGTGGGAAAAGGGTAAAGTGATTAAAGTTACACATTGAGTTAGAGTGTTAGATTTTCCGATTTTCAGTCAAAAGAATTAACACAATATTTAGAAATATTAAAGGACTAACTATATACAAGCATGAAATGACACAACAGTTTCTTCTCAATTGCAGAATTCCATATGGGGATTTAATAAATGGATAATGATAAAAATAGCCAGAACTGCATATTGATAATCATTATAAGAATTATAATATCTTTTAACTATGCATGATTAGCTTCAAAAATTTGAATTAGAAACTGCTGATTGGGTTTAACTGTTCTATTTTAAAATATACAGTTTTCCTGATACTACTCTGTATGCTGTGAGAAAAATGAGAAAGCTCACTTGTTTTTCTAAGACAGCTTTAAATCATTGGTTTTAGATCCTTGGATCCTGACCCATTTAAGGGTTGAACGACCTTTTCACCAGAGTCACCTAAGACCATCAGAAAATTCATAAATATTTCACAATATATAACTACATATTATTTTGTGATGAACCACTGTAGTTTAATTATGTTTAACTATGTACAATTTGTGACAATAAAATACATCGCTTATATAAGATATTTACATTATAATTCATAACGGTAGCAAAATTACAACTATGAAGTAGCAATAAAATCATTTTATGGTTGGGGTCACCACAGGTTGAGGAACTATATTAAAGGGTTGCAGCATTAGGAAGGTGGAGAACTACTGCTTTAAAGGATCTGATGAGAGCTTCAAAACTTTCATGGAAAAATGAAATTGAAAGTAATGGGTTATCCCACAAAGATTTTCGACCCTCATATATAGTAAGGCTAACCATGTCCCCAGGTTTTCCTCCAAAGGTTCATTTAACTAAACCACCGAGAAGCTGAAAAATTCATCAGTAAGAGTATTAAAAAAAAAAGCTCACTGTCCTTGAGTCAATGCCAATTCATAAGGACCCTCTTTATAGAAGCAATTAGAACTGCTCCAAGAATTCCCAGTGCTGTAACTCTCCGTGCTGATCTTGAGGTCAGCAGTCCAACATAAAATCCCTGTGACATCAGGCTAGTTTTAAGCATTGGGTTGTTAACTGCAACGCCAGCAGTTTGAAACAACCAGTCTCTCTGTCAGAGAAAGAGGAAGCTCTCTATTCCTATAGAGATTGACAGTCTCAGGAATCTGTCTAGGCATTTCTACTCTGTTCTAGAAGGTCACTATGGGATGGCCTGGACTCAATGGCAATAAGTGCTGGAGTGTATGTAGACTTTAAAGCAAAAAGTACTGAATCTAGATTTGCCCATAAATTCTGCCCTCCTTTCTGAACATCCTGAACTTTTTGTGATTTTTCAAAATATTTCTCAATCTTTCTTCATCTTTCAGACCCATTAGGCCTTACTTCTGGGAGCATCTTCTGCTGTGATTTCAATATTCTGTAGTACGTACTCCAAAGGATCCCTGCTGGTACAGAAGTGCTGTGTTGGGCTGTGATCAGTGTGGTCTGAAATTTGAAATGATCAGGACCAGTTCCATGGGAGGAAGACTGGGATTTTTATTCCTGCGAAGAGTTACATCTTGGAAATCCAGAAGGAGTTCCTAAGAGTCAGTATTGACTCTATGACAGTGAGAAGAGAGAGATGTAGTCTAACATTTATTCTACAACTCTAACAAGTTTTTTTGGTCAGCTAGATATTTAAGTTTCTAAAGCTGCATGGTACCATAAATTTACTATATTCAAAGCTGCCCATATGTTCCTTCTAACAACCCAGCCAAAACATGACTCTTTCCAGTAATCAGAGGAGAGCATTCCATTTGCACAAGACCATTTCTATGAGCACCTGCGTTACTCTCACCTGACATCCAATTGTTCACTAGATACTTTTCAGATTGTATCTCCTAAATTATTCTGAGTTTATCTCATACTCTCCATTTTCACCTTCACCAGGCACACCAAGCCTTTGTGATTTTACTAGTTTCATTGACAGGACTACCCCCTTCTAATCTGACTATCTGAGCTTCCGGACCTGCCCACTCCACATTTATTTCTTCTAAAATAACTCAGCCTAGACACACTCCAGCATTTCTCCTATCGAATTGCAAGTAGATTCTGTTTACCATTGCTGCTACATTCTGAGAGAGGAAGTATTGGGGGGCAAAGGTCTGTCCTTCATGGCAGTATCTTCCTCAGTGAGTTCAGCTCACAACCTCCCCTACATCACCAGAGTTCAACAGGTATTTGCTTCAGAAACAAGCAAACGAACTCATTGCCATGGATGCAGACTCGTACCTACCCTTTGGGTAGAGCTGCCCTGTGAGTGTTCAGGACTATAACTTGTTATGGGGATAGAAAGCTCCAAATTTCTGCTGAGTGATTCCAAACTTAGACCTGGTGCTTAGCAGCCCGATGAGGAACAACCAGGCCACCAGGGCTCGGTGTTTGCGCTAGAAGAGATTCTAATCTAATGAAACAGCTATCCCTAATGGAAATAATGGTAGAGCTATTTTTTTTGGCCTTCTGATTTTGTTTTTTACTCAATAATAGTTATGTTTCATGTGGCAATTGTTTTTCGCTCACTTTTCCAGTTCAGCGCTTCCTTCCACTAAATCTAAGTTACAATATCCAAGGACTAGCTTCACTTTAAAGTAACAATCTTCATGGACTTTGCCACAATAAATGTAACATTTTAAAAGTTTAAAGGTTATGCTTTATGTATTTGTCTGAGCATCACTTACCTTATATATCCCTTTGTCAGAGGAACTGTATACAACAATTTCAACTTTCCAAAAATATTCAAGTAGGTTTTTCCCCCCAAATCTGATAAATAAAAGCAAACATTTTCTGGAATCCAAAGACCAACATGTGTAATTGGATCTGCATTCTCCAGAGGATTGCCGTAATGCTACTTTTGTTATCAGAGAAAAAAAGGAAACATGGTTTCATTCCTTCCTGAAAGAGAGATATTTTCTATTTGTAGTTTAGTATCCTTTGCTGTCCAGAAAACAATGGGAAAAAATCTATAAAAACTATTATTTCCAGTGACATTCAGTATACCAGAGAAAGCTTTGAGATGGGTTGAAATTTAGTTTAACAAACAAACCACACAACTGTCACAAGAAGTCAATAACTACAAGACTGTTTCTAAAGGCCTGTATAAGTGTGGCTGTGTTAAACAGAACTATGAATAGTCTATATCACCTCTCTCATTAAATCTGCATAATAGTGAATTTACATATTTCTGAATAACTGTGATTCTTTAATAAAAATTCTCACACAGTCTGTTACCCTTTTAATGATCAAGAAAAATTTGAAGGTGAAGTGTTACTATTTATTAATGTCCTTTTAATTTTCCCATTGAAATAGCTTTCACACTGCTTTTTAAAAGCAGTATGGGGTCTGAGCCCCGGTGGCGTAGTGGTTGAATGCAGGACGGAGGCCCACTGGCGGTTCAAATCCAGCAGCAGCTCTCCAGGAGCAAGGCTGGGCCTCCCACTCCTACAAAAGGGCAGTGATGGCCCCCCCCCAAAAAAAAAGTACTATAGGTGGAAGGAGATAAGGTAGGGAGACAGGTGAACTATATTTAATCTTCAAAAATTACTTTGGCTACATATGAGTCTGCTGATCCATAACCAGTTGGAAATTGTTCATATCTCGGATACATTGGGATTTCAAATTCATGGAGAAATAGAAAGAATCAAGAATGAGAATTGCCTCCTAAAGTTCCCAAATCCCCTTACATACAAAGTGCCATTGATTAGGAAGTAGACACCAGGTATTGGCCACTTAATACATATAGAACACAAGGTCAATGGGTGAACCTAAATTGTTCTTGTTACACTATAATAAAAACATGTGTCATGATATTACCTGAGACAAAATAGAAGAAAAATCATAATCAAAATATGAGCTTATGTTAGATGGGGCGCTGAAAATATATTCTACACGAGGATACTAGACTGTGTTGACCCACTTGGTATGCATTACTGTGCTTTCAGTGGTAGCCCCAGCTTTCGCCATGGATTTAATGAACAGAAGTGATGGACTGTGGAAGGCCTCAGATAGAAAGCCTTTACAGGCAAAGTGTCAGGGTGACTGTTCTGTAAGTGGCATGAGGGATCCAGTGGCACTGATTAATTTCAGTGCCAGTGCTTTATATGGAAATGGGCAGCTACTTGGAGCAGAGGGTTAGAAAATATACATGAGCTTCTTCTTCCTTTTTAAAATAAATCTATTTGAACATAAGGGCTGGCAGCCAGAATCTCAGCTTATATTATTCCATGTATTTACCTAAGATGAAACTCTTGTCCTGTACCTTTAAATGCTTGCTTTAACTGTAGGCTTACCTTGAACTCTCAAGTCAGCCTGCATAAATATTCTGAACTGGCTTTGTGTGTTGATCTCTCCTGAGAATAGCTGAAGCAGTAGATTGCAGTTAAGGATTTTTAAAATGTGTTTAATTCTGTGATCGCGGCCTGTGTTTACACACACACACACACACACACACACACACACACAAGTGTTTTTATTGCTGCAGCATCTCTCCATCTTATACTTTTAGAGCACAGGGGTGGCAGAATGTTAGGAAAGGTGACCCATGTTTAAAAGAAAATAAAACAACCAAAAGGCACAAGAAGCTTGAGTGAAAGCTTGAGAAAATTTACTGCTAGGAACTACAATAAATGAAACATTCTTCAAAGCCTAACAAGACCAATCAGCACTAAATCTTGTAGGGCAGGCTATTGGCAGTCCTTAAAGACTTACTAAACCTATCTTAAAGGAATTCAGCAGACACTATGGCTGAGACAATATATTTATTCTGAGGTGCATGATTTCCTTATTTTCTTATTTTACACTCAATCAAAAAATCCACAGCATTATATACAATGTAGATTCTTTACAGAAAAGAAGCCTGGTTGTTCTTTTTTACGTAACTCATAGCTTATAGGATTAAAAGGTAAAAAAGTACATGGAATTAAGCAGAATCTATTTGTTGTCTCTGAAGATTTCAGTTAAGAATAGTGCTATCTTTTGCCCTCTCCCCTCCCTTACCAAAAATCAGGAATTTGCACTTGAGATTAGAGTCAATTAGGCAGATGCTCAGGTGTTCAGCATTTAGGATACATGCACGCTCTCCCCCTTGGGGCTCAGGCTGACCTTTGGGAGCACAGGGCGTGGCAGTAAACGCAGCCCACCATCCTAGACATCCCAGACCATTTCACCGTCAGAGCCCTCCACGCTTTGAGCCAGTCGCAATGTCTCCGTCGTACTCCTTGAGAAGTCTCCCGAGGATTTTCAGAATCCTGCTTCCTGTCTTAGTGCACGTTTTATTCATATTCTTTCATATACAACTGCCTACCTAAATTGTTTGTAAACAAAAATTAGCCGTGTTGATGCATGAGGCAGGCAGCCACCTATAACAGTCACAGCAGCTTCCAATACTCGATGATTTGACAATATTGCAAAATATGTACAAATGTTGTAAATTGAAGAGTCATACACACTGAACTGCATTTCTGCTCACTTGCCTTATTTCTTTGAAACATGCAATAATCTGATTTCTAAAAGAAAGTATGCTATTTTTAACTTTTATACAATAGTGATATCCCCTTGAAGAGTATGGAGAATATAAGATATGGAATTTTGACTTCTAACAGTATTGGTCTTTGCATATATTTAGGTCAATAAGAACATAGTTAAATTTCACAAACAGGAATGTGCATAAAACAAATACACTGCTTTACAGATTTTGAATGTTTGGAATATTAAAGTTAGAGCTCAAATTACCTTTTAGATATTTATCATAATAATTGATAATGTTTAGAATTCAGTTTGAGTTTTCATAGCAATCAATAAAATTATATCAGCTTAATGAACAGCAGGAAAGCAGGAATTAAAGTGCAAATATTACTGTTTCTACACACATACAAATACCTAATTTTTACATAGTCATACAGGAATATAAAATGAAGCTGACGCTTAAAATTTAGAGCTGAATTTGAAACATTGCTTAATGCAATCAATCATCATTTGTTAGATTGTATCTGATCCGTCAGTGAAAATTGAGACAATTGAGCATCGCCTTTTACTTCTTTCTTTAACCTCTCTTTGAGATAATGTCTTTTCCCAGAATTCCCCTCCTCTACTTTTCTTTTTCTTTATTCAGTGGACTATTTCTTTCCCTCATTCACTCATAATTTTAGAGCTTTTCAGGCCTCAGTTTTTGGACTTTTTGCTTTAAAAAAATATTTACTACCTTAGTGATTTTATTCAGTCCTTTGTCTTAAATAGCATGCCAAGATTTGTGACTCCTAAACTACATGCCTACCTTGCATATATGCAATCTCTAAATATATATCTTCTGCCCTTGTTCCTGTGATTACCAACAAATGATTGGGTGGGCCTATATAAATAGAACCTATGAAACAGTAATGCAGGGGATTGGTCAGTTTTAGCCACCATTTCCCTGTTTAATAAGACAGCAGTCTAATAAACAGAAGCAGGAAGAATTCCTAGCACCATCAAAAAGGAAGAGCCCCCAGGAGAGAACATAGGAAATCCATGCCTGAATTGACAAATGTAACAGACTTCATGCCACACCAGGACCAAAGGCCAAAGCAAGAAAATGATTAGCTAGAGTGATGACGATGAAACTTCAGGGCAGACTAAATGGGGGAGTTCCTCACCAATGAAAACTAGAGGCCATGAGACCATGTGGCTGAAATGTTGAGCATCAGAGGAAGACCCGGCTGAGGGCTAAAGAGAGGTTCTGTTGGGACAAATGACCTTGTTACTGATCCTGACCTGTTTGCTTCCCCAAAGAAACCCCACAATTGGGAGTGTTGCTTGTGAGTTTTGTACAGTCATTGGAAGAGATGATGGAACCAAGCAGAAAAGTTAAGTGTCCTAATGGTGGAATATTTGATTGACTAATAGGTAAAGAAAGACAGTATGTGGAAGCATGACTGATTTCTGTCTTGAGGTCATGGGCCTTGGAGAGAAGTGGAGATGGATTCTACTTTTCCCTGTGTAGCCAAAGTAGGTCAGATGTGGGCTCTGCCCTATTTTCAAAACGACTAATGAACATCTTAAACTTATTTTGCCAAGATTCCTGATGATCTCTTCCATACCTACTTTTTTATATTGCTTCCCCCCCATCATAATTCATGTCAAATTCTTTGTCCTAGTTGCTCAGACTAGAAGTCTTAGAGGCAATCGTGACTCATTACTGTCTTGCATAATACACATTTTCTGTCAGCAGTTCCTGTGGGCTATATCTTCAAAATAGATCCAACATTTGGTAACTTCTCACATCACTACTGAAAACCACGTACAAACCATAATCATTGTCTGGCTGCAAGAAACAATAAGTCATCTGACTTGACTCTTTGTTGTCACCTTCACCACCCGTCACTCCTGTTCACTCCATCAACTGTCAGCCACTTCTCAATATGCCAAAAAGAAAAATTTTGTTAAAATATAAGTCACATCATGCTATTCCTGAGTAGGGTAGATATTCAAGATATATTAACAAAGATTATTCCTTAGGCTCCATTGAGTGAATGACAGAAGCAATCTGACAACACAGGTTCAATGCCTACTTAATAGCTATCAATTTCATTCTAATGGCTTCTCATCTCTTGAAGAGCCAAAGGCCTATTCAGAAAAAAATCCTACAAGTCCCTCTGTCCTCTCTCTCTCCAACCTTATACCCCACTATTCTCACTAGTGCCCATATTGTTCCAGTCTAGCCCATAGCCCCACTTGTTATTTCTTACACACAAACAATTCACTCACTTCTATTGAGTCAATTGCAATGCATATCTACCCTAACGGGCAGGGTAGAACTGTCTCTGTAGAGTATCCAAGTCTGCAAGTATTGAAAGGAGTAGAAAGCTCTATCTATTACTTGCATAGTGGGCTGGTCCTTGAACTGGTCTTGCAAATTACAGTGGAATGCCCGACCCTAACTCCACCTGGGCTCCTAGTATGCCGTAAATGCTTCACCTAAAATAGTTGCAGCTTGAATACTTTTACTCCGGACACAGTAACACCTTGTGTCTACACCTTCTTTAGGTCTTTACTCAGGAATAGTTCTGTTGAATACCCCAAATTTTAAGTTCCCCCTACCACAAATCCTGTCATGTTCTCCATAACATATGTTACCAACTATTATGCGATAGAATTTTTACTCCAAGACTTATGGTTCCACTCCTCTGCTAGAAACAATCCCATCTTAGGCAGGGGGATAGTAGAGATTTTTTATTGATATATATATAATTGATATAATTGATATATATATTGATATATAATTGATATAATTTATATATATATAACTTTTAAATTGCATCTACCTGTAATAGATGCCCAAGAACACATTCTGCATTAAGTTGAACAACTGAACGAATTAATCAAATGTATGCCATTTAGAGCTAAGAAGAGTTGATCAGAGTTGGAGATTACAGCTAGAACATCCCTATCTGACCACAATATGCTACCAACTACAATGGGTTCTATTCTGAAAAGTTGTTCCTGTTAGGCATCATCCTGTAGCTTTTCACTCATAATGACCCTCTATATAACAGAACAAAACATTACCCCATCCTGTTCCATATTCTCAATGGTTCTTATGTTTGAGCCCATTGATACAACCACTGTGTCAATCTAGCTTATAAAAGGTTGTTGTTTATTTATGTCTGGTTACCTGACCAAGCATGATGTCCTTATCTAGGAACTGGTCTCTCTTGACAACATGTCTACGTACATAAGACAAAATATACCCCATCCTTGCCACTAAGGAAGAATCTGCTTATACTTCTTCCAAGAAGTGCAAAGCATTTATTTAACTACATAGAAGTATATCGCTTTCCCAAGACTATACATAATGAAAAATGTATATTTTATTCTTGGTCTTTCCAGGCAAACTTCTACATCAACAGTTTCTGTCCTTTCTATTTCTAAACAGAGTTAGATATTAAAAAAGTAAATAAATATGTAAGGTCAACTTTTTGTTTGCATCTTTATTGATAACAGTCTTGTTCATTGTTCATAATCAATTTACTTAAGGTTTTAATAATCCTTAATCATGCAAGTATTGGGTTTTTTTCTTATTTTTTAATTAACAAAAAGAGTCTAATAAGGTCAAAAAACAGCTGCTCTAGTGTTCTGCACTATGAATCCTTTTCAGAGCATATCCACTCTCAGTTTTACAAAGTGGAAATTTGTCCATTTTTTAGTTCTCCTTTCTGCTTTGCCTTCACAAGCTCTTTTGTGTCATCATTGATACACAATACGAGATCCCCAATGTTCATGGGAGTAGCAGTAAAGACATCAAAATACACATTGGATTGGGTAATTCTCCTTAAGAAGATCTCTTTAGAACATCGAGAAGCAAAGATGTTACTTTGAGGGCTGAAGTATGTCAGATCCAAGCTGTGTTTTTTTCAGTAGCTTCATGGGCATGTAAAGTTTAGAAACTGAAAAAGGAAAATGGAAGAAGAACTGAAACATTTGAATTGTAGTGCTGGAAAAGAATATTTAAAGTACTGCTAAAAGGTCAAAGAAATCTGATTTGGAAAATCAGATTCTTATAGGCAAGAATGGAAATACATCATCCTACATACTTTGGACGTGTCAGGAGAGAGCAGTCCCTGGGGAAGCACATCATGCTGATGAAGTGGAAGGACAGTGAAAAAGGGGATGGATCTCAATAGATGATGGGTACAGTTGCAGCAACAAGAGGCCCACATGTAAGAACAATTGTGAGAATGGCACAAGATTGGGCAATATGTCCTTCCATTGTGTATGGGAACCCATCGATGGCAATGAACAAGAATAATGCACACAGAAGTACATATCCCACCAGTAGACTCACTCCAAACCAATTGCCATTGAGTCAATTTTGAGTCATAGTAACCATACTGTATTAACCATAGTGATTTTGATTCAAGTAGAGCTGCCTCTTTGGTCAGGATCAGATAGCTCCTCTTTCTCCCTTGGAGTGATGGTAGGTTTGAGTCTCTTCCTCCATTCTTAGCACATTAATACCCAGCCCACTATACTGCTTGTGTATAATGAAAAAAATGAAGATGAGAAAATAAGAACATTTAAACTTAAAATTTCATTTTCTAATAGAGTAGCATTCAATAATACAAATTAGAATAATCTAAACTGGTTACATATTGGCTGCTCATCATTCAGTTCACAGTTCAAAGCTGTCAGCTTCGGCAGAGGAGAAAGATGGCACTTCTTACTCCTATAAAGAGTTTGTCTCTGAAACCTGCAGGAACACTTCTCCTTTATGCTATATGGTAACTAAGGCTTGGGATCAATGGGATGATAGTGAGATTTGGAATTAAGAATTCAATAAAAATAGCAATGTAGTTCTTTAGTCACACTACCCACATTTTAAATATTCAATAGTTATATGATGAGTGGCTACCATACTGGATATACTATAAATTGAGTATTTCAGGAGATGTATAGGATGGTGTTTTTCTATATTTACAGAGATACAGAGTAGTTACTGACAATACAGTTGACCCTTAATGTGTATGTATTTAAATACTGAATTATAGAGGTAAAGTAGTTTTAAAAAGACATAGTTTAATTTTCTCATGCATCACAGAACTGATACCTATAATAAATATTTATATGCCTAAAATAAATAAAATGTTTATGAGTGTCCATTTCTTAGGTTAACATATATTTGAATAAATTTCACAAAATCATGAAATATTAGAATTGGAATAAAATTGAAGCAAACTATCATTAAGGATGATTAATAATGTTACACAAGCAAAGGATAATGATGTCTTTCAAGTGGACCAGTAATAGATAGATGATAGATAGATAGATAGATAGATAGAAAGATGTAGATATATCAGCAGATATTGAGCCAAACTTAGCTGTAAGCCCTACTTTAAGAACAGTTAGTTTTGCTGGCATCAAGCAAAGAACCAACAGATATGCTTGAAGGATCAACTCCAATCCCAAC
Organism: Nesogale talazaci; assembly: GCA_004026705.1. NCBI lineage: Eukaryota > Metazoa > Chordata > Mammalia > Afrosoricida > Tenrecidae > Nesogale > Nesogale talazaci. The sequence goes on along the minus strand of PVJH01002346.1, from coordinate 155,389 downwards.
TACATGGACAGTACTCCCTCACCCTATAAGAATTTACTTCAGAGGACAGCACTGAAGCTACAGCTCAGGTAGGGATACATGTCTGATCAGAGCACACAGGAGCAAATTCAGGGTGAGCAAGGGAGAATGGAGCACAGCGTGATCCACCAAGCCCTGCGGAGGAGATTCCTGCTCAGAGTAGCCAAGACACATAGAGGACCAGAGGGCTGATCCCATTATGACACACAATGTTCCTCAGTGACCAGTAGTGTTATGGAGAATGACACTGGGGACACAGTGTAGGGATTGCACTTGATTTGACCCCACCACACTGAAAGACAATGCTAAGGCCATGCAGCAGAACAGCAAGGGAAGCAGAGCAATGACGTCTCCAAGAGATATTAAAAATAGACTTTGGGACCAAGGCATACGTAGCACCACATCAGACATGACAGGAAAACACTCCTAAAATTCAACAAGCACATCTTGAACTATTTACAAACTGTTTTTTTTTTCATTGTTGTTTGTTTGATTTTGTTGTTTTCTTTTTCTCTGTCTCACTTTGTGTGTGGGCATATTATTATCTCTGCAGGTCTGCCTACATAAGATAGGCAGGATAAACAATCAAGGAGAAAACAATGGGACCAATGGCCCCAGGGAGACATGGGAAAGAAGGAGGCACGTAAAGGAAATGGGTGTAAACAAATCCAGGAACAAGGGACCAGCAAGTGATCTACAAATGATGGCAAGGAGGGTGTAGGGTAAAGTGGTTAGATTTTAAGTGGGAGACCATTGACCGGGGTGTGTGTGTGGGGGTGTGTTTCTTGATGACAAATTTGGCCAATATGGAGCAACAAAATTTTTCATAGAATGTAAAAATAGCATTGTAATATATTTATTTAAATTTTAAAATGCCACAGGATGTTGTTAAACTGTTAACAGGAGGGATGTATGGTCACCTTAGTGTAGGGGGTCTGATAGGGTTTGATCAAGGGCACTGCAACCAAGAGGAATTATTGAAACCCAAATAAAGACTGATGATGGGACAAGATGGAATTAAAAAGAAATAGAGGAAAGAACTAAGAGCCCAAGGACTTTTATAGAGATCTAAATATAGGCATGAATATTTGTAAACATATTCATATATGACAATGAGGAAATAGATCTATGTGCATATATTTATAGACAGCATTAAGGTAGCAAATGGATATTGTGCCTCTATTCGAGTACTCCCTCAATGGAAGAACTCCTTGTTCTAATAAGCTGGCATTCCATGGTACCCACCTTCCTGACATGAACATTAAAGACAAAGTGGGTACATAAGTAAATGTGGTAAAGAATGGGACCTGGCTATTACAAGATATGGCACCGTCTGAGATCTCAAAGACTTGAAGATAAACATATGGCCATCTAGCTGAGAAGCAAAAAATTCCACTAGAAAGAATCACATCAGTCTGTTTGATCACAAGTTGTTGATGGGAACAGGTTTTAGGCATCAAAGAACAAAAATATCATATCATTTTGAATGAGGAAGAGTGCAAAGTGGAGCCCTAAAGTCCATCTGTGCACAACTGGACATCCCCTTACAAAAGTGGCCCAGGGAGGAGATGAGCCAGTCAGGGTGTAGTATAGCACCAATGAAACATACAACTTTTCTCTAGTTCTTTAATATTTGCAACCCCTCCAGCCCAAAATCATGACCCTAATTCTCCCTTACAAATTCGGCTAAACCACAGGATTTACACCTGTGCAGATAAGATCTGAAAACACAGAGTATCCAGGACAGATAAACCACTCAGGACAAATAATGAGAGTAGCAATACCCGGAGGGTAAAGAAATGGTGGGAGGAAAAATGGGGGACCAATCACAATTATCTACATATAATCCCCTCCCTTTGGGATGGACATTTGAAAGTGGATAAGGGAGACTTCAGTCAGTGTATAACATAAAAAAATAATAAGTTATAATTGATCAAGGTTTCAAGAGGGTAGTAGGGTGGGTGTTGAGAGGGATAAAAGGGAGGAGCCGATACCAAGAGCTCAAGTAGAAAGAAATGTTTTGGAAATGATGATGGCAACAAGTGTACACATGAGTTTGACACAATGGAAGTATGCATGGAATGTGATGAGTTGTAGAGCTCCCTATAAAATGATTAGCAGAAGAAACACAAACTATATATTAAAAAAGAACAGTTAGCTCTTATGATGTGCCCCTACTCAATACTTGTCATTATGAAAAGATCCCGGAAGACGTGAGTATGATATTGATATGTGGCGAAGAATTCAGAGGGTTCCTGGCTATCAGACAGAATAGTTTCTGTGATTTTTAAGCTTGTGAAATGTAAACTAAGTCCACATGGGAGAAGCACACTTGTCTATGTGATTTAACCTTGGTCAAGCATAAAAGCCAACTCTAGAGAAGGTATTGGAACTTAAATTCTGAGCGCCGGGATTTCAGAAGCCTGTGAATGACATGGAATGCTCAACATTAATTTGTAGGATCCCCATGTAGATTAAGCCTCCTGTGAACCTCCTCTTACCATAGAGCAGGGATGTGAATGGCTTTGCTATCAAACAGAGTGCAGTAGAGAGTGGACTATCCCAGAAGAGGTAAAGATTTAACATGCTATCATTTTATCTTGCTGTTGAAGATCAAAGATTGCAGCTTATGGTATGGCTCACAACTAAATGTTAAGATGACCCAAACCCTCATAAGTAAACCAATAAGTAACACACTGTCAAGATTTTTTTCCTAGGATCCACAGACAATGTCCAGGAAAGCAGCAGACAAAAGATAAAAAAAACACATTGCATTGAGAAAATCTATTGCACACCAACTCTTTGGGGTATTGAAAAGCAAGCATGTTACATTGAGGACCAAGAAGTAACTGACCCAAGCCATGGTATTTTCCACTGCCTCATGTGCACTTGAGAGTGGGAAGTTAAATCAAGAAGAATGAAAAATTGGTGCATTTTAAATTGTTGTGCTCCAGAAGAGTATTTGAGAGTGCCATGGACTGCTAAAAGAACAAACCCGTCAGTCTTGGAAGAAGTATGACCAAGAGTTCTCCTTAGAAGCAAGGTTGGTGAAACTTCATCTTACTTATTTTGGGTCTGCTCTCAGGAGAAACCAGTCCCTGGACAAGGGCATCAAGTTTTGTATAACAGAGTAGCAGCGAAGGACAGAAAGACTCTCAAGCAGATGAGTTCACACCATGCTGCCACGATGATTTCAAGGATATGAACAATCACGAGGGCTGCAGGCATGAGAAGGGCTTCCTTCTGTTGTAGGAAAGGCTGTTATGGGTTGCAGTTAAGTCCATGGAACCTAACAACAACAACAACAACAACACATTTGTTCTAGTTTTTAATATATTCTGCTTCATTTTGTATGGATAATTTTTTGGTTTCACTTTGTTACTGTTGTTGGTTTTTGTTTGTTTGTTACGTATAGTTTTCTGCATATAGAATCCAGGACAGTTAAATCTATGAAGAAAAGAAATGAACTAGTAGTATCCAGGGATATGGCAGGGGCCATGGGGGACAATGGGCAGCTGATAATAGTGAGCACAAGCAATAAAATGTTCTAAAGTTCCTCCTACTCCCACCACCGGAGAGCAGTGATGCCCCCTTCAAAAAAATTTGTTCTAAAGTTGATTGTGGTGCTTGCTGCACAGTTCCTCTGAATATGTTAGAACTGTGGAATTGTATGATATGCAAATTATGTCATCTCAATTGTTACCAAATAATATGGCAGATCAGACTATTTGCTTTTCTAAATTATTTGTTATTAGAAGACAGAACTCAGCAGAATTCAAAACTTTATATCCTATTATGAAGCTGAAGAGCCTTGGTTGCATAGTGGTTATATGTGGGGCTTGATCCGAAGACCAAGAGTTCTGAACCACCAGCTGCTCCATTAGACATAGATAAGGCTGTCTATGCCTATGAAGAGCTACAGTCTAGAAAACCCACAGGGCAAGTTCTCTCCTGTCATAAGTCAGAATCGAACCCATGGCAGGTAGATTGGTTTTTGGTTTTTAAAATCAAGTATGCTATGTTTCTGCTACCCTACATCCTACTTTCCCTCATATTGTATATACCAAAAGTGGGTATGGATATCAGTCATCCATATTAAATCATTTATTTTTTAAATTTCACAGTTAACATGTTCATAATGTAGAACTCTGTGATAGAAAAAATTTTACAAGGCACTTGGACTACAGGCATCTATCACATGCTGACTAGGACTAAGCATCCCAGAGCCAGGGAAGCACTCAGTCCTTATAAGCCCATCCTTTGTTTAGGCATCTCAGCTACATGCAGAACACACAGAACAAGAACACAGCACAGAGGAATGCAGCTCATTGTCATGGCGGAAGAATTACTGTCGTTGTTTATTGTTAATGGTTGACGATGAAATGTAAAAGAGTAATGCTTTAATTGCAGTCTTGTTCTTTAGGAACTTTGAGACAATATCCTACAATTAAAGTATTTGAATCTTAGATATTCAAAATTACTTTTAGAGATTTTCTAGAATCAAGGCTGTTTCAGACTTTAGCTATTTATGGAGCCATTGAATAACCGAAGAGCTCTCACTAGCAAAACAATTCCAAATGTTGAAATGCTGGTTAGCAAATAATTGCCCACTGCATTACTGAGGCAATTAATTTAATTTTTCGTTTTCGAAGCAATTCTATAAGTGAGCACTATTGTTTTCCCAACTTTACAGTTTGGAAATCCTGAGCATTTGTGGACGCATCACTGGTGGGATTGGGGGGGAGAGAAGGGCACGCGATGCCGCACTGTGCTGCTGCTTAATTTGTCAGGGACTCTGCTCATGCCTGTTTCACATATAGATAGTCACAAGTTCCCTCGTTTTCCCTAAAAGTAAAGTTGAATCCCATAAACTTGAGGGATAATTTTCATATGTAAATAGAGTAAAGCAATCAATGATGTGATAACCATACAACTGAAAAGAGTGACTTCTTTGCACAAGTCCACAGGCAATCATTACACGAATTTTCTCTTTAAAAGAATTCATCAAATATGTGCATTTATTTTTATTGACATTTTTGTTTGTATGTGATTTTTAAAAACAAAAAAAAACCCTAATATAGTTATACGGGCAAACACATCTTTTGGATGTATTGAACAGAAAAATATTTTTCATTCTATCTCAAGCATATTTTATGATATATGGCAGCATTAAAAATTAAATTACCATAAATTCACACATTAAAATATCACAGCCCTTTTGATAACCGTATGTACCATATGATCACAAAATAAATTTTCATCCTTCAAAAGAAAGCTGGGCAAATGTTCAATCTACCATATAGGTGTGCTACATAAATATTCATAAGACATCAAAGTTTGATATCAATTCATCATATGTTTGATATTCTGGCAATGTATCCTCATATACACAGATACGTGTGCATATATATATACACCCACACACACATATGCACTCATGTATTATACTAACAAAAATGCAAGCATATGTATTTTATGACATTAAAGAGGACTTGTTCTCTTTACCCAAGGACAATTTTAAGAGCCGTGTGATTATCCAATTAAGGATTCTAATAGCCAATAGTTTATGGCTAGTTTTGACTGAATACTTCCTATGTGTCGAGAAATGTGCATTTTCTCTATAAACCTCATCACAAAATAAAGCATAATTTTCATCAGTTTACATATGCCAGAGGATAAATAATTTGCCCAAATTACACCGTTGGTGGTTATTGACTTTTGGGTTTAGACCAAAGAAGCCCTACTTCTAAGACATTACATCACCACACTGAAGCAATGACAAAATTAAAGAAGACCAATAATGTACTTCTAATGTACATGATATCATAAGACATCTTCATATTTATACATTCAAATAACACAAATGCAGCTGGACCATTTACATGTCCACAGATATAGTATGGAGAATTCAGTATAAGACTAATGATCTGAAGTGGAAGAGGCAAAAGACGCAGTATTCATGAGACACCGGAAAACCTTAGTATGCTTTTTCTCTCCTGTGCCACAAATCATAACACATGGGAAATTAAAGGAAAATATTATCTCACCTATAACTTTTAAAAATAGTAACTTGGTGGGTGTGAATATGTGTGTGTTTTGTCTGTGTGTTGGTTTAGTACCTTTTTTGAAAAAGATTTTTAATCTTCCCCAAAATAATATTAGCTGTAATTCATTTTATAAGACGGTGAATCATAAAAGGAAATGACCTAAAGTAATTCAGAAAGCTGTAACTTCAGAAAGTTTTTTAAATAATATAAGAAATTAACCAGCTATTAATAGAGGAATGGGACATCTTGTCATCAGAACAGTGGGAGTGGTAAATCATGTAAAGATTAAACAATTGCGTTTTTAATCCTCAAACATAATTTTGGATAATGAATGAATAAAAAAGTAATGAGAAAAGTGAGGAAATTACAAATTTATGGGCATTCATAATTTATTGATCTACTAAAATCTATTTTAAAAAGCAATAAAAATAATATTTTAGGATGTGGTCATTCTATTTAAATAAATTACTCCTAACAGACATATTACAAAATTTTCCTTTCTTTTTGCTACAAAACCATAGCACCACATTTCAGAATTCAACATTTTTCTATTTTCTGTTAAAAACATCATTTTATTGAGGGATCATCACAATCCATACATCCATCCATTGTGTCAAGCTCATTTGTACATTTGTTGCCATCATCCTCGAAATATCTTCTTTGTACTTGAACTCTTGGTACCAGCTTCTCATTTTTGCCTCCCTCTCCTATTCTGCCTCCCTCATAAACCCTTGGATAATTTATAAATTATTATTTTGTCATGTCATACACTTTCCAATGTTAAGATTAAAGAACAAACAAACAAACAATCTTGCTGTCAAGGAGTCAATTCTGACTAATGTCTACCTGATAGGGCGGGGTGGACCTTTCCCTGTGGGTCTGAGACTATCACTTTTTAAAGGAACAGAAAGTCCTGTCTTTCTTCCCCTGCGTGGCTCATGGTCCAGGTTGGCAGTCCACCAGGGAACCACTACACCACCTACATCTATGATTATTTGATTACCCTCTGCCATCGAATCACTGCTAACTTAGGGTGGCTGCCTGTGATTTTCTGAGCCTGAAACTGTTCGGAGGAGTAGACAGTCCAGTCGTTGTTCCTCTGAGCTGCAGGTGCTTTCAAACTGTGGACCATGAGGATTGGGTGAGATAAATTACACCAATCATGTTCTGTGCAACCACTTTCAATGACCTTTGTCAAATCTCCTATTCCCATAAACAAACAAATAAAGTCTTTTTTTAAAAAAAAGATGCCTATTTACTCCCATCCTTGGTAATAGCTTTATATTTTGATCACTATAAAACTTACCTAGGAGCTCTGGTGGCATAATGGTTATTCATTGGGCTGGATTCTGCATGGTCTGCAGATCAAAATCACCAGCTGCTCATCAAGGCAAAGACTGGACTTTCTACTCCCCTAAATAATATCAGGCTCAAGAAATCCCTGGGATCACTATAAGTCAGAATTGATGCAATGACAGTAATTTTTTGGTTTATAAAATTCAATTATTACATGAAAATTTTCACATTAGTGACTTAATATAATATTTGCTTTTTGTGATTAACATCTTTCTCTTAACATAAGGTTTCAAAGTTCATTCATGCTGTGGTATTAATTTTTCTTTATGGTAAAGTTGTGGGTTATTGCCATGTACCATGAAAAGCCAGACTTATAGAAAGCCATAGAAGGCTTTATTTTATAATAACACAAAAATATAAAGCTATTTTTAATATGTACACTCCATCTAGGTCTATGCACTTCTGAAGGGGGTATTTTTATCTCTCAAACTCTTCCCTGAAGAATTCTGTGCTCTTCAATTTAGACCATGTCACAGGGGCAATGTGGGCATCCTTAGGAGACAAAAATCGTGTTTTTTTAACATGTTCTTTGAGTTTGGGAGCACAAAAATATTTAAAGGGATGTAAGAGTAGGTACAGTAAAGTCTTCCCATAGAACTTGTAGGACAGGTCTTGATACCCTCAAAGAATGAGTAAATACCCTGTTTTGATGGAAAATAAACAATTTCTCAGTATATCTTTCCTGGTCTTTTTCTGACCAGCACTGTTTTCAATTTTCTTAAAATTTATCTTAATGCGTAAGACAGTGTTCATCTTGTATTTTTCAATAAAATCTATCAAGATTATTCCTTTGTAATCTGGAAACAGTCATCACTACTTCCTAACTTGCCATCACTGCCTTGAATTTAACTGATCCAACAGATCCTCTCTAAAGTCACTTTTTAATTGGATTTTTGTAAGACTCCCTAAGGAGACAAAGATAAATGTACTACTGAGAGAACTCATCTGCAGTCTTCCACCACTGATAGCAAAGTCCTGTTCAAATATGTGTTGTTTAGAATAAACCCATGCATGTGTGAACTGGAATGCTAATAGAAATATGCTTCAATTTGCCCTTATGTATACCAAATTTTATCTATTCCTCTGCTGATGGATATTTGAGTTATTTACACAGTTGGTACACAAAGAACGTTGGTGTCACAGACATTTTAACATCTTTTGGTGCTATGCCTAAGGTGAAATTTCTAGATAATATGATTCTTCTTGTTATTAGCTCCAACAGTACGTACAACAGAACAAAATACCATCAAGCGGCTTCCAACTCCTATCAAGCTTATGTATGAAAGAAGAACCCCTTTCCTAGTTCTGTGCCATCTTCACAATTGTGCTTGTGTCTGAGTTCAGAAAAATAGGACAGCACTGAAAATTTGTGATGATTAGAATTTGAAATTTAGACACCTAGGTGAAGATAGTAATTAGAAAACACAATTTAGGTTATGGAAATATATCAGTAGAATTTTGTAAAAAATCAGTGATCTTCTTATTATTATTATTTATTATTATTATTATTTTATTATTATTATTATTATAAACACTTTATTATAAACAGTTTATTATTATTATAAACACTTTTTTGCAATAACATAAATGACAACTGTACAGTTTAACTTCAACAGATGGACTGAACAGAAATCAAATCCACTATGACTATGCAAAGACAATGGAGAAGTTCAATGTCCACAACCAAAATAAAGGCATTGATGGACTGTAAGGCATAACCTCAATTGTTCTTCCACAAGTGCAGGTTGGAACTGAAAAAAATATATCAAGACCAGAGAGTTAAAACACAGCCTTGAGTGTATCCCACCTGAATTTACAGAATATAGCGAAAACAGATCAGACACATTTTATGGAAATGATGAAACTCTGGTAGACTTTGGGGTGACACAGGGACATACGGCATGAAAAAAAAAAGACCAGGAATGATGAAACTCTGCTAAACTTTGGGGTGACACAAGGACATATGGCATGAAAAAAAAAAGACCAAAGTCAGAGGAGACTGAAATTTGCTCTTGATTGTAGAGTAGATAAAGGAATTCGAAAATAGGATGATGTAAAAGAGCTGAACAATGAATTTCCATGGGCAGCTCCCAAACACAGAGTATTCTAAGGAAATGCACATAGACCTAAAGTTAGAATGCTAAAAAGGAAAACCAAAGCATATTCTTTATATTTAATCCCAAAAGAACTGAAGGAAAAATTCAAGCCTGTAGTAGCAATATCAAAATATCCAATGGGCACTGAATGATACAGGAGGTATCAAATAAAGATGGAGAGAACATAGAGTAACTGTTCCTAAAAGAACCAGTCAATATTCAACCATTTTAAGAGGTAGCTTATGATCAAGAATCAGTGCACTGAAAGAAATTCAAATGGCATGGAAAACACTGATGAGAATCAAGGCCTCCAGCATTGACAAACTGCCAATTGAAATGTTTCAACAAATCTATAAAACACTAGAAGCCCTCAATCATTGATGGCAAGAAATTTGGGAACTATCTACTTGACTATCCAATAGGGAGAGATTCATAATTATACCAATTCCAAAGAAGGGCAGCCCAACTAAGCAAAGTAATTGTCAAATTATGCCAACACTATCGTATGCAAGAACATTTTGCTGTATATCAGTGAACAACAATTGGTAAAATATTAAGTTGCCATATATCCAAGAAGGATTCAGAAGAGGGCATGCCATTGCTGATGTTCAATGAATTTTGGCTGAAAGGATAGAATAGCACTGAGATATTTATTTGTATTTAATTGACTATGCAAAGGTATTTGACTGTGGATCACAGCAAACTGTACAAAATTAAAAACAATGGGAATTCCAGAACACTTAATTGTACTCAGGTAAATTCTGATCGTGAAGATGATTTTTTTTTTAAATTTAATGCACAGGACATCTTTATCAGCAAGGATATCATGTGGAAGAATTATTTTCAATTGCCTCATATGAATTTGAAAGTTTGACAATGAAGGCATAAAAAGGAAACGAGGTTTTAAATTATTGTTGGTGAGGAATATTGAAAGAAGTACCATGGACTCTCAAAGAACAAGTATACTAGTCATGGAAGCTACAATCAGAAAGCTACTTAGTAGTGTGAAGCCAGTGGGCACTCTGCAAGAAAAAGAGGAGGCTTTCTACCTCCCTAAAGGAGTGTAGCAGCGGAAACACACGGAATCAGTTCTGTATGTCCTCGAGGGTTGCACACTACCTAGCGACGAGAAAGCCCAGTTTTCTGGGTGTCCATTCTGCCTGTTCTTTACAGTTGCTGTGAGTCAGCACGAGCTCTAGGGCAGTGAGTTTGAGTTTCGAGTAGTCACTATACATGTGGTTGCTAACTACAAGGTCAGCAGTTCGAAACCACCAAGAAGTATGTGGGGGAAATATGAGGATTATTACTCTCATAAAGAGTTATCATTTTGGAAACCTACAAGGGCAGTTGTACTCTGGCCTTACCGGCCAGTAGGAATGAGAACTGACAATGGCAATATTTGGTCTGTTTGTTTCCTCATCTGCGAAAATGGGATCAAGTTACTATTTCATTGTAAAAGGATAAATGTACAGACATAAAACACAATGCACATTGTACTTGACACAGAGTTGGTATTTTATATGCAAATTTTCCTTTATTTTATACAACTCTAAGAAGCTTTAAGAATCTTGGTGATCCGGTGGGTTCATCATTGGGTTACTAAGCAAACGATGGGCAGTTTGAGTCCATCAGCTGGTGCACAGGTGAAAAATATCAGTAAGCTTCGATAAAGAGGCTCAGCATAGAGCCCCCTAGAGGGCATTTCTGCTGTCATTTCTGCTTTTATGGGTTGTAATAGACTTAAATACAATGGGAGGGTTGGTTTTAACAAGCATTTGGTAGCTGCTGGAAAGACAATAAGTGCTGTCCCTCCTTCCTTGTCCCACGACACTCTTCTGGCTTCCAATTTGCTACATAGTTGAAGTTGCAGACAGTGAAGTTCAGACTAGTTAAGTTAGGCTCCTTATTATAGTTGAATAATGGTTCGATTTTAGTTTGGTATCTTAGTGATTTTGTGATTAAAATTTATATTCTGAAATAAGTTAACTCTCTTGGGTATTTCGCAAAGGACATGAGAGAGTGAGGCAAACTCACTGAACATTAAGAATATACTTCTAAGTGGAAATGAAAGTACATCTGAATATGGACACAATAAGATACTTGTTTCATTTTCAGAAAATAATGTTTTAAGTATTCTTTAAAAAATCAGCAAATGGTTTGTTTTTGTGCCAATCAAATTCTGAACAAGCCTGAGGTGAAAGAAAATTGATTTCTAACTTCCTCTTCATCTAGTCAACTCACTAAGTGATTGCACTAAAACGGCTCGAGGTACAGTCATCTAGGCTGTCTATGCTGTGGAGACAGGTCACTTCTGTCCTTCTCTCATTTTGGACATAATTGACCTCTTTATCTCTCCCTAAATGGCCCTGCTCTTCAACCATGTACACCACTGGTTTCTAGTCCTTTCTTATAATCCGACTGAAATCTTTAGCAAAGAGGGGAACCATAATCAACTAATGAAATGTTATGCATATATCTGAAAAACAGATGACTCCTCAGCCAGAAATGAAATATTGTAGAGAAGAGCTTAGTATAGAACATTCCCCTGACCTTTCCATTAGCAGTGCAACGCTTAGCACACTGCACCAAAGGACTCCTTCGTCTACAAATGATTCATAATAAGAATAAAAGATCCATCTGTGGACTCCATTAGCAGAGAGTGTATAGAAAGCCATGTGCAATTATCTTCAAACATAATAGGAAACTGATGTTCAAAGTTACTGAGCTAAGGGAGAGGTGCATAGACGCTTTAAAAGCATGGAGTTTAAGATCCGAAGTAAGAGCGAAAGTAGGTAAGACTGATGATACTAAAACAGGGGGATGGGACGAGGTGGAAGTTCTATTGTAGAGAAGGTTAGCATCCTTTGGTCTACTCCTTAAATATATCATTATTAATTAATTGCCTAAAAAATTACATGAAAAAGCTTAGTACAGGTATGAAATATCTTTAAAAGGAAATCCTCACTTCTCATACTTCCTTACAAATGCATATACTGCTCTTAAGGTTGAATCAAGTGTTCTACTGCCTTACATTAACTTTGTGCAGTAGGAAATCTTTCCTTCAAATTCTTTCCTTATTTTTTCTTTATACATTTTATTTAATCCATACCCTATTGTTTAATTTTTATTTCATAAATATCATTTGTGGCTCTTACAAATAGTCAAAAATATCTTTCTTTTATGTACAAACTTATTTGGAGTTATTAAAGATTTTCTTATAATTTATTTAATCATTTTTATGCTATATTTACCATAAGTGTATTAAAATGAATGCAAGGTGGACACATATGATTAGTTAACTTCCTTATCACAAAATAAACAAATTGTCATTTATTCGTAGAGGACTAGTTGTTAGCCAAAATATTCACAATATTGAATACAGCATAATGGATTTGAAATATTGTTTTATTATACACAAACATACACACTTTAGGGCTAATAAATCCTTGTGTGAATGAGCTACAGGCCTAGAACAGTACTTCTTTGACTAGCCCTCATGAATTAACAGACACTTGTATGCGGTAAATACAGAGTTCATCCACTTTTGGGGGGGGGTGGGGGCATCACTGCCCTCTGGTGGGAGTGGGAAGCCCAGTTTTGCTGCTGCTGGATTTGAACCGCCAAGCCAATGGGCCACAGTACCACACACAACCACTATGCCACCATGGCTCAACCTTATCCTGTGTCTTAATGCAATATTATCAATAAGAAATTTAAGGAAAAGTCAACAAGCTTTGTACTCTCAGAAAATTCTTTTCTGAATTAGATTTCTATATCATACAAATGGACTGCTTATGTTTACAAAGAAAGTTAAATATTACCACAGAGATTTATACTTAAATGCTTGTTAATTAAGAATAAATATGATAAATAACAAATCATTTGTGTCATGCTTTACTACTTAGAAGGTCATCACAAACTCTAACATTGTAAATGTTTAGATCTCTATTTCATGGTCAAAAAATAGAGTTTATGAAATTCTAGCACCATAAAGAAGCAACCAAAGCCAAACTACATCTACTATCAAGGCATACTGATTCCAAATAAATTATAAATACTCACACAAAGACACATACACTACCTTCATAAAATTTGCAGAAAACTTGAATTAAAAGAAGATGAATTTTTTTCATGAACTGTTTTATGAGGCTCGCACACATACACACACACACACACATACATATACACATACAAGGAGTATACCCCCACTCCCAAAAAACAAATGCAAGCAAACAAAATATGGGGAAAAAGTTCCATTAGACTGAGCTTTAGTAGTAGCATTTTTCCTGCAGGGTGAACATCTAGCAACTCTGAGTTAGTGCACTTAGTGGCATCATCTAGAAAGATTCTTCCTGGTCATGGTGAATTTTTTTTGTAAAACAGCTTCATTCGAACCTCAGCCATTATATTGGCTGATTTCAGAGAACTGTCTGCAGCTGTGAAATTATATTTCCTGCTCAGAAAAAATGCCACAGAAACCATTGTGATGTTGAACACAGTTTATCAGGACAGCGCTGTGAGATATTCTCAAGTTTATGAGTGCGTGTCTTTGTTTGTTTGTTTCAAAAAAGGAGAAATATTAATTAATGACAAATCTCATTCCAAGATGTCCGTTAACTTCCCAAACAGACACAATTATCAGCTTGCAGTTAGTTCATTTGGAGTTTGTTCCCCCAGGACAGACTGACAACAATGCTTTCCATTTAGACGTTCTGAAAGGACAGCATCAGTATGCAACATAAAGGCCTGATCTGTGACAGACGGAGACTGGCTGTGCCACCATGGCAATCCATCTGCTCGTGCGGCCATTTCAGTAGGCCAGCTTTTCCAAAAGGCAGCATGCCTTTCTTGCCACACTCATCTGACATCATTCCATGTAATTTCTTATTTTTCCCATGAGTGAAGAGAGACACAAAGGACAGCTATATATGGGACATTCTAAAAGCCATCCAAAGAGATGAGTTGAAAAACGTTTCCAAGAATGGAATTGCAGATTTGACAAATATTAAGTGTAATGGAGAGTGTTTTTAAGGTAATATAATTGTTTCAAACACGTATCTTTGATCGAATTCCAGTGGGGGGGGACGCAGTGCATCTGTGTGTGTGTGTGTATGTGTGTGTGTGTGAGAGAGAGAGAGAGAGAGAGAGAGAGAGAGAGAGAGAGAGAGAGAGACGAGAGAGAGAGAGAAGAGCTTCAAAATGCTCTGTGGAAAACAGAACTGAAAGATAATGGACTGTTTCAATGAAGTTTTTCAAACTACCTTATGTGTGTGTATTTTACACATTGTGAGCATATGTCTCATAAAATTAATTCAGAAATTTGACAGAATCATATGAAATGAGAAGGAGGGATAGTCAAATATAACTCATGAAGCAGCATGAATCCACAGCATGGGAGTATAGAAGAGAATTCATATGACAGGGAACATTTTACACTTGCCAATCTCAAAAAATGATATTAAGTTAATTCATATGTGTTACAGTTTCCTCTTCTTATAATTCTTAGTATTTGCTTGGTAAAATTGGCCAAATATGTAATAAAATGGCCATTTTTTTCTGTTAAAATGTATCAGTCTCTATCTAAAATGTATCAGTCTCTATCTTACTAAATAAATCACAATTATCATTATTTTAGCAAAATCTTGTCAGAGTTAGAAATAAAAACAATGAAGCTACAGCTGAAAATCATCCTTTTTGAGACCATTTTTACTTTTGGCTTTGTAAAGCAATCATTAATAATAAATTTTACACTTTGAAAGCTAATAAGAACAATACATTTCGTGCAATGATTTGGGCTGCTTCTTTCAAAAAAATGTGTAAATAATCCATTAGCACCAATTGGTCAAAAGCAATATCAGAGAATAATAAAATGAGAAAGAATACAAAACAGAAACCCTAAGTGTTTTCTCATCTGACTGCAGATGTATGTATTCTCCTTTCCTTTTCTTACTACAGATGACACAGTTTTCATCCTATTATCAATGTAGATATCTATAAGACAACACAGAAAGCTAAGATCCATTCTAAGGTAAGACCTGTTGAAATAGTTACATATGCCAATTGTGGTGGTTACACAATTTCATGCCACCTTGATAAATAAGCTTGGGTGTGGAATCTACCCTGAGATGATGCCTCCTTGTGGGCATAGACTTCTCATGAGGATTCTGGGAATTTTCTCTCTCTCCCTGGAGGTGGGCCACACACTCACTCTCTGCTTCAGCTTCCTGTGGATGGGTCACACTCAGAGTGCTGAGGGAGCTACATGGAAATCCATGCCAGCACTGCGGTGCTGCCTCTTCCATTGGATTCACAAGACTGCACCCATCAGCCTGTGATCCTCTTGCATTTTACATTATTGTATGTGACTGTGTGAGCCTGAACAAATATTTACGGGCTAGTATTGGGCTTAAGGGCTAACAAAGGACTTAGGGACTTGACCTGGACTGGGCTGGGATGTTTTCTTAAAATACAATTCCTCTTTGATTTAAGGCTCTTTCTTATCCATAGATGAATGTCTCTGCATTTGCTTCTCTAGTCGACCCAGTCTACACACCAGTGGTTGAATAAAGTTTCTTCTATAAATATTTGCTCTATAAAGATTATTTGCTATGCAAATAATATTTTTTCTGTCAATCTTTCAAAAATTAGGTTACTTCTGTGATTAAAAATCTCTTAGTAGCTTTCTAAAATAATTGGCATTAATAGAACAACCTGACTCTTATTCTTTAACTTTTTTTAATGTTTTAAACATTCCAATCTCAAATGAAAGTCTTTTAGACTACTGGATGTTTCAGATAGCTATAGCTATAAATATTTCATTTCCCAAAATGTTCACACACTATTGGTTTTCTAAGTCTTTCCTCTGGTATCTGCTTCTACTGTCTTCCAGCTTAGTGATTTTTGAGGCCACTGGGATAATAGTAAAAACTAACCAAAATAGAAATACATTAATCCTTAAAATTTACTAATTATGACCTCACTCTATAGTAAATATCTTAGTCTGTGCCAACTATTAACTTCACACCTTTATCCTGGTTTCATCATGCTTGCGTTATTATTGATATAAAAACCCTAATTGAGGCACATCAGAGAAATAAACTTGTTTTTTCTATCAAGAAAATCCTTCACCTCTACTGTGGGCTTCACTCATTTTCATAACTGCCACACTTGATACAATGGTTGTGTTAGTCTGGGTAGACTAGAGAAATAAATTCATAGACATGCATATGGATATAAAGGAAAGGTTATAGAAAGGTTTCACAAAGGAGAAAGGTTATAGAAAGGGAAAGGTTATAGAAAGGAATAGAACATTCAGAAAGCATCCCAACCGAGTCCAGTACAGGCTCATAAGTCTGATATTAGCCCACATATTTGATTCCAGTCTACAAAGTCTCTTTCCGACTCATGAAGTTACAGGCCAATAGGTGTGGAATCCCAGCTCTAGCAGGGGTCCCCTCATGGCTCCTTGTTTCCAGGGCTCAAGGTCCATCATCAGTATCCTTTGGTGATAGAAATATCTCAACATTGGCGGGGGTCTCTCTGTGGCTTTTCCAACTTCAGAGGTCTGGTTCCATCAGGGTAACGCTGTGTGGCTTCTCCTATAGCTCTTCCCGTTCCTCGAATGCTGCCATCTTGGCTTGCCAGTAGTTTGTCATCTCAGTCACTGGGAAAAATGATCTCTCATCTCCAGAAGGGAAATGTCACGAGATTTTCCAGAAGTCTCAGGAGAAAGTCATGCCCACACAGAGGCCTCATTGGCTACTCATTGGCTATCTCCAGATTAACAGGTTAGACTGCACCCGTACATCTCAATCATGAAACTAACATAGGTATATGACTGACACAATGGTCAACTGGAAAACATCTTGGGTCAATGGCTATCTCCTTTGTGAAATATGGGATGGTCTTAGGTACTCACACTTGGTTCAAGTTGTTGCTTTTCATGTTTTGTTCTACTCCCATTCACTGCTCTCGTCCTTAACTATGAGGTCATATCCCCTCCATCCATTTATTTTGATTTTGTGTAATATTAAAATATTGACTGCAGCATATTTTGAATAGCCTTTGTTGCTGCTTCCCTTCAGGATCACTGCAGTTCATTGAACAGCAAAGCATGACGTGTTGAGAGTATTCAGAACCACAAGCATGTTTGTGGTTATAACCTGAATACAATCATCCTCCAACACAGTGATCACATGGTTAGTAATACTCCAGCCTTTCCTATATTCTCCCTCCTCTTCACTGTTAACTTTAATCATCATAAACTGTATGCTGTCTATAGATAATTCATTGCATTGTGATTTCATGTATGTTATTCTTTTCTACCCAATTTACCTAATTATTAACGCTTATGTCAGCACTGGGTAAGCATTCAATACCATATCTTTCAAAGTTCCAGAAAATATTTTTCTTCCAAGAATCAACAGCTAAAATTATAGTTAATTTTTAACTATATGGAGATGCACACAATAACAATTAAAGTTTCCTTTTCAATCCCACCAACATTTCTGTCCCATTTCCAGGAGGAAACCATTTGTGTGCTTGGCAAAAGATAGGGATTTCTACTCCCACAAAGCATTAATAGAATCATAGAAACCCACAGGGGTGGTTCTACCTTGTCCTACAGGGTTTGCTGTGAGTCAGCCACAATGCATTGGCAATGAGAGTTGAGTTGAAAAATTGTGGGCACGTGTTTGTGCACATATACATATGTTTATTGGGAGGAAAATGCATCATATCAAATACACTACTGTGCAACTAACTTTTTCACTCCATAGAATATCTTTGGTATCATCTCATGCCCAAACATTACAAAATAGATCTCATTATTTTACAGGAAGTTATGCAGTAGTATGACCAAGCTACAATTACTGTAAATGTTCTGTGAGTCTAAATATCAATTAAGGTACTGATATCTTAGGATACACCAAAACAGAACATCTAGTAAACAATATAGATTTTTATTGTTCTCAGCACTGAGTAGCAAGAATATTTTCCTGATAAAAACTGCATTTGGAATAGAGTATGTGGGTTCAACATAATACAATAAATAGCTTGTGTATTGTGGTATATGTCAGTGGACTGACAAGAATGTCAAGCTAAGGACTCTCAGCACAAAGTCACCTGGGGTACACACATAATAAAAGGATGTTAGTGGGAGAATGGAGCTTTCTCCATGTGTTACTGAACATCTAGGGCATTTCTGTCATTTAACTGACATGCATGACAGACCACAAAATGTTGAATGCCGGCTTGCATTTTGTAGATGTGAATGGGCAGCCTCTATTCCACTACCTCGCCTTAGTGGGGTTGACACCTAATGAAAGAGAAGGAGTTCTTATCTCATGCATCCTAAATGTGAGTTTGAAGATCATCCTTAGAACACATTGTGATAAAGATCAATTAAGTGTGGCAGGTGAAATTAGATTTTGAAGATCACATTGAGGATCTGGTGGATGATACATTTTGTCTTGGGATAAGCCTCATTGAAATCCATTCATTGGTCTTATATTGTTATGAATAAATCTTGGGACATTTATCTCAATGTAAATAAATATAAAAGTCAAAATCATTAATAAATGCAGGTAAGAAAGTACCAGGCAAACAGAAATCTCACTTTTTAAAAAAAATGCAATTTGTATGCAGCGAGACATTTCAAATAATTTCCAAAAGCAAATATCTTGTTAAAATGAAAAACAATAATTGTATTCATATAATAAAGAGATGGGAAAATGATTATTTTCACACAAATTATCAAGTTAAAATAATGGTAATGCTCCTGAGAGAGCACACCACTCTATTATTTAGGTGCTCAGAGGATTTTGGAGTGAATAGCATTGGAGAAGGTGAATAACATTACGAAGCAAAGGCAAATTAAATCCAGAGTCAACAAATTCAGAGCTTTAACAGTAACTAAATTATCCAAACTTTATAGAAAGAGTGCATTTAAATTAGATTACTATTTCTAAAGTTTCACACATATTTTTTATGGGTACACATGTGAACATTATATCAATCACCTTGGCTATTGATGGCTAAATGTTGCTTTGATCCTTCTGGCTATGATTTCTATGCTTATTTTCTATAAAACTGTTGTTCAAAATTTTGCTTACTTGTTTTTATATAATCATTCCAAAGGAGCATATTAATGGTGTTGCCTTTGATACCAGGAGTCTTCTAAGATATAAGCTATAATCCAAAAGATAAAGGGATCAGAGTGTCTAGGGCACTTAACAGAGTTTCACTTAGTAATGTTATACAATGCTAAGATCTGCATCCTCTTATGTTGGGTTAAAACTAAACTTCAAATGCATTGTGTATGCCTCTCTGTGTTCATCTGATGTGTCCTACATCCTCTGCCCTGTGAATTTGAAAAAAAAAGTTCCTTTTCAAATTTTGTTAAGGAACAGAATTTCTTTTCATTTCATGATAAAGGTTGTTGCTTTTTACATAAATTTTTGGTGTTTTTTAGAAAAAGGCGTCATATACCCATAAAGAATGATTCTTGTATTACACAGTTCCTTTCAGAGAAGTGTTAAAATCCTTAAGAAGAAGTGATCTTGTGGCCAGTTAAGGATTCAACAACTGACCACAGTCAGCAGTTATAACCCAGCAGCTATTCTTCAGGAGAAAAACTGGGTGGTCTGCTCAATTTCAAAGTCTCTGAAATCTAAAGGGGCAGTTCTGCACTGGTCTATGAAGTTGCCGTGAATTGGAATATGCTTGATTGCAGCAAGTTTTTATTAGAATCCACTGTCATGTAATCACAAGTGCAACTGGACAGATGATGCATTTGATATGGCATTCTTTTAAGTCATGATATTGGGTAATTTTGGAAATCATAATATAGTACCAGGCTGTGTTTCATTGAGAATGAAAGACATACACTTTTGTGGATCATAATACATTGTGGATAATCTTGAGAAGAATGCGAATTCCAGAACACCTCACTGTGCTCATTCAGAATTTATACATGGATCAAGAGACAGTGTGTCAAAAGAACAAGGGAATAGATTGTGGTTTAAAATCAGGAAATTTGTGCATCAGGGTTGTGTTCTCACCATATACATTCAGCCTATATACAGAACAAGCTGGCATCAGGATTGGAGCGAAGCTTATTATCAACTTGTCATATGCGGATGACACAAACTTGCTCGATGAAAGTGGGGAGGAACTGCTACACTTCCAGATGAAAATAAAAGATTGAAGACTTCAGTATGGATGGAAACTCAATGCAAGGAAGACCAAATTCCTCATAACTTGTTCAATATATAACATCACGATAAATGGAAAAAAAGATTGAAGTTGTCAAGGAGTTTTGTCCTGCTTCGATCCACAATCAATGTCCATGGAAGCAGCAGTCAAGCGATCAAAAAACATATTGCCTTAGGTAATCCTGCTGTGCAAGAACTCTTCAGAATAGTAAGAGCAATGATGCTTCCTTGAGGACTAATGTCCACCCGACCTAAGTCAAGGTATTCTCCATTGCATCATATACAAATGAAAGTTGGACATTAAATATGGACAACCTTAGAAGAATCAATGTATTTGAATTGTGGTGCTGCAAAAGGATATTGAAAGTGCTGTGGACTGCTTAGTGGCAAACCCACCTGTATCAGAAGAAATGAGGCCCGAGTGCCCTTAGAGGCAAGGATAGCGATTCTTCATCTTTCATACTTTGAAATATTCTTGTCAGGAGAAACCAGACCCTAAAATACCCCTTGCAGCAAAAAAAGTGCAAGGTCCTTAGTTAATGAAATAAATCGACACAGTGGCTGCCTGATTTGAGCTATGTTTGACACTTGACTCATGATTTAGGACTAAGTTAGGAACCAAGAATTTAAAGGCGCAGGAACACAAGCAGGGATGGCGCTGTGTTTTGTTCTCTTTGCATAGTGTTGTTATGGGTCAAAGCCAAAGCACTGGCAACTAACAACCACTAGAGCATAAGGCTGAGGCTCACAGTTCAAAAACTGGGGCAACTTTTCTAGATCACATCACCCTGGTGAACATGATTGCTGACAATTATTATTAAAACCAGTAGTAGTTTTATTCTTACAGCCAATCTTCGGGGAGCTAAATTGAATCTTCCTAGAGATTTTACATCGTAGTAAGTGGAATAATTCTTTCTGCAGTCATATTATCTGTCATACTCTCTTGACCACTGCTTAGACAGTATCAGTAAAGTTGAAGTGTTTGATCCCTAACTTCATCCTAAATCACAAGTCAAGTGTCAAACATAGAATAAGGCTTTCACTGTGACTCTGATTTATTAGTTTGTGATGCCGTAGTTAGCACTAAACCTTTAGCATTATAAAGCAAGTTCCTTTCTCTTCCTGAGAAAGTTTAATCACAGTTATAATTTTTGGTAGTCCTGTCAAGTCAGTTTCCAAACTAAATTTGGAAGCACATATTCCCGCATTTACCTTCCCTATTAATCAGCTATGTTATCATGGGCAAGTTACTTTTTCCCTATGAGTAAATGAAATAATCACAGTAGTCATAGTCCAAATTCAAAGAAGCTTCATGAAAAATATATGAGGAGGTAGAAACATGGGTCACAAAGTACTTGATAGCCTGAGTGTCCCCACAGAGTCTATTCTATACTGTGGGTGATACAGATAGAGTTGCTGCAACTCGGGGATCAGGCATGAGAATACTTGGGAGGATGGCACAAAAGCAGGTGAGTGCTTCATTCTGTTGCACACAGGGCTACGATCAGATGGCACCAACTCCCCGGCGCCGAGTGACAACAGAGATAGAACTGTGTGCAGAAAGTGTCCATAGAAGACACAACATTTGCCTGTTGCTGTGAGTTGCCACTGAGATGACTCCTCCTCATGAGACCCCTTCAATAACACAATGAAGCATTGTCAATTCCAGAGACAGCTTCAAGTTCATCGGTATGGTCAATTCCACTGTTTTGGAAGCTGTATTTCTGGAGTGTCTTCTAGCACATTACAAGGAGCCCTGGTGGCACACTGGGTTCCCTTTTGGGTGGCTATGTCACCTCAGTCAGAAGTGTGAAAGCAGGCCTCTCTACTCCCATACAGATTCAGAGTCCCAGAATCACATGGGACCATTTTACCGTGGCCTCTAGATTCACTACAAGTCAGAATGAACTCAATAGAACTGAGTTTTCTTTTTGGAGGCTTTGCAACATATTATCAGACATTAGGCTATTAAAATCCATAGATTTTCATTCGCTAATCTTCAGAATTTGTATACCAGGTCTTTCTGCTTAATTTGCCTTACTTTTGAAGTTGCACTGAAAAAAGTCTGCCATGGGATATTTGTAATACGCACGACAGAGATATAGGCACCACAGTGCCTCAAGTCACCACAGTGTGAAGAGTTGAAAAACAATGGTGGAAATCAAATTAGAAGGGTACGATTAAAGGACCAAAAGATAAAGAAGTACACATTGAGTAAAATGAAAGATAACAAATCAATAGGACAAAGAGGGTATTAGTCAAAGACAATTTCATAAAGCAATTGAAACAAATGCTGGTCTTCAGCTGAATACAGAGTG
Organism: Nesogale talazaci; assembly: GCA_004026705.1. NCBI lineage: Eukaryota > Metazoa > Chordata > Mammalia > Afrosoricida > Tenrecidae > Nesogale > Nesogale talazaci. Next base: position 132,341 of record PVJH01002346.1, on the reverse strand, counting down.
TAAATTAATATGAAAATGAAGAAGTATGTTCTAGAGAGCAAGATCAAGAAGAAAAGTTATAGATGCAAAAACAAGAAGCATTGCATGGGCAAGGGGTACTGACATTGGGATAATAAAGACAAATAAAAAGCCTCATACATGCACACACAGGATTTGTAGTTAAGTGGTATCAGCCTAAGTTATGAAAAAATGCTTACATTGGGTCTATCAATTTAAGTATATAATTAAAAATACACGATAGTTTTGGAGAATGCAAATGACCGGTCAAAAGTATGTTTTGCATAGGTTAAGGCAACTGCTGTAGGCTGCATGTACTGGGTAGAGGAAACACCAAGAAACATGAAGGTGGCAGTTTAAGTTCTGAAGGCAAATGAAGTCTCTATGGGAGTTATTAGAGGAGGTAAAAAGCAGAGGGCAAGGCCAAAATTGATGGAAGACTACAATTAGTTAAGCCTGTATAGGAGAGGGATATAAAAAACATTGCAGGATAAATGAGAAGGTGTGAATATATATGTGTGTGTACATATATATATATACAACATATACTCATTTTTAGTGTACTGAGCAGTGAAAACATGGTGGAGAATATTAATTAGGGGGAGAAAAAAGAAAAACTACAGTTACAAAAATGACTGATAGAAAGTAAAACTGGAAAAGGAACTTAATATCAGATCAAGAAGAAATTTGCAGAATACTGGCCTTCTCCTTTAACCTAAAAAGAGATGTTAAAAAATTATGACCAGGTCTGTATTTTTGAGCAACATTCTTAAACACCAATGAGAGAGAGAGAAAGAGAGAGAGAGAGAGAGAGAGAGAGAGAGAGAGAGAGAGAGGAAGACAAAGGAATGAGAGTTAGCGATCAACTACAAGGCTCACTGTGAGATAAGAATAGGCAGAGAAATAAAGAAGAGAGGAACTTGACAGACATCTGGGGTATAGAATCAATAATATCATAGGAACTACAATGTGTCCTATATTTCTGGCTTATGTTATGGAAAACAAGATCCACTTTGGGCAGAGATTTCAAACCTGTGGTGTGAAAATGCTGTTGTGTGAAGTACCCAGGGGACATTCAGCCTGACAGTTATTAACTGGTCCCTGAAACCCTGAAGAAAACAGTAGAGGCTGTTTGTAAAGGTGATTCTAAAGCTTAGAGTCACTTGTAGATGAATATTGCTGTTTCTTTGACTAGATTTCTAAGAGAACCTTTTTTCCTAGGCAACTGGGAAGAAGTCTAAAACAGTGACCATTTAAATTGTAATTGATTTTTTTAAGGTGGGTACATTTCTTCTGTTGTATTTGAAAGGAGTTCTATTTTAGCCATGTAAAAATGTTAAAACTTAATACTCATTATTACAGCTAGAGTTTTAAAAAATATTAAGATACCATAAAAGGCAAATCATTTAAGATTCAGGTGTAGAATACTAAGGTTAAGATATAATAGTCTTTATGGTTGCTTAACAATTTTTGAGAAATATTAAGATATCATAAAAAGTAAATCATTTAGGATTCAGGTATCAAATGCTAACAGTGTTTTATCAAAGTGATAAAATTTAAAGACATCTTACTTTGATCCGGAGGTTTTTCTTATCCAGGGAATCAAAGAACCTAATTAAAAATATATATCTACCTTGACACAAAACTACTCTCCCCATTTTTCTACCCCAATTGGCTAGATTTTTTTTCTTTCTAGTTGAAGCCAAGCTTACTTCATTTAAAAATTAAAAAAAAACCCTGGCCACTGGTGACTGCAAGACCTGACTCCCCAGTGAGCCGCTATCAGTTGATCGTAGCGTAAGGGGAGGGCACTTTTCAGGCAATCATGTTCAGATTAGCCAATGGTTGATGCTCTCCTTTTTCTCCCTCCTCTTCTCTCCATTACACTGTCTCCCATCCAAGAACTAAACAGGCCAAACCCTGCAAGATTCTGAGATCAGATGACATATACTGAGTTCATTGTATCTATCAGCTTTCAGCCATCTGTTGTGTTGTTGTCCTTTGAGGGGAGTAAGGAGTGCTATCATAAGGGTCCCTCTTTTATTTCCTACAGAGTAATACACAGCTAACAAGTCAGTATGTTCTAGTGGTAATTATCGCTGGATTAAGCGCAAGATCAGCAATTAGAACCCATCATCTGCTTCAGAAGAGATAGGTTAGACTGTTGGATCCTGCAAAGATTTATAGTTTCAGAAACCAACCAACCAGGCAAGCAAACAAACAAAAAACCCACCCTGGTCTATTCTGTCCTACACGGTTGCTATCAGTCAGAATTGACTCTATGGCCTTGGTTTGAACTTGTTAACATGGATGGTTAGCTTCCAAAATCAATGAAAAAACAGTAAGCTACAATGGAGGCTAACCCCATCTCCTCACCCCCCTCATTTCTGTGAATGTCTCCCTGCTCCCTTGCTGAGGTCTCTTGCTGCCACTACCTCTTCCCACATCCCTTCAGGAATGTTTCTCTGTCTGGAGGTGAGGGGAGTGCAGTCTACTAAAGCTGAAGTGGCCTAAGTGCATTCTGGTCCCTCTTCTGCCACTGCTTTATGGTGAGGATGAGCAGTCAGAATAAGTCCTCTCAGTAAGACAAAAATGACGTTGGTGGCTTCATGAGGACAGAGGACTCCTTTTCCACAGGAGGGAGGACCTAGGTGCATCAGGGACTGGAGAATACTTTGGGCCAGTACAATTGCCTCTTGCATTCTCCCTACTCTCCTTCAGTGATCCGGTCTTATTCTACTCAAAAGTCTCCTGAAAATCAAAACCACCAAACTTCCGCTATTGTCTTGGTGTCAAGGCCTGGTCTCTGCCCTTGAAATTAAACCCAACTGATTGCCTGTCCAACTCAAGGAAGCATCAAGAAAACATAAAAGACTGCAGAGGTGCTTGTCCACTGGCAGGTGACCCAAGGCACCAGGAACTCCAGCGGCCCTGCTCAGGACAGCTTTGAGGCAAGCCTCCTGAGCTGGGAGTTGGATCAGTGCAGAAGTCCAAGTCCTGCTTCCTCTGCTGACAGGAGCTCAGCTTCAGGGGCTGCCTTTGGTTGCCCTGACGGCAGAACTTCAGTGATCACCCAGGACCCACCAGGCAGCACTCCATTCCTAATTTAGCTGCACCTGACTCTGATCTCCCTTACATGGAGAGACTGAACCCCCACTCCTGTCTCTTGATGTGAAGTAGTGTGCACAACATCTTCCTTTCTGCTGCACATGGAATCTCCAGGCCACATTTTCCAACAGGATCCCAGACATAATTTACTGTCACAATGTTTGGATAATAGATATTTTATTATCATGGCATGTGTGGAAGGCCACATATGCCATAAGTAGAGGCAAGTATAGTTTCCATATTTTCCTATTCTATTTAATTTAGCAAAAAGAAAGCCTTTATATTGCTACGTGCCATTAAGTCTGTTATTTCAACTCTGTGTATTATAGAGAGGAATGCCGGACGACCTTGCGCCATCTCAACAATCATTGTTCTGTTTGAACCCGTTGTCGAGTATCTTCCTTACTGGTTGCTAACTCTCTACCAAGCAGAAGCCATTCTCCAGGGATTGGGTTATAAAAGACAGTCTTGTCATTTTTTGTCTTTGTTTCTAAGGAGAATTCTGGATGTTACTTCTTCTAAGTCAAATTTATTCATTATTTGTGGCAGTCACGTACTTATGTTAATTTTGTTATTGAAATGTAGGGGTGGAGTCTAACCTATTAATCTGGAGATAGCCATTGAGTAGCCAATGAGGCCTCTATGTGGGCCTGGCTTTCTCCTGAGACTTCTGGGAAATCTCACAATATTTCCCTCTTGAATATGAGAAGATATCTTCCCCAGTTGTTGTGAGTTAGTCTCAGAGAAGATTAATCACAGACAAGCTGGCAGTGCCTGAGAAGCTGGAGGAGCTGGCGGAGAGACCACACGCCCTTGCCCTGGTGGAGCCAGACTTCTGAAGCTGGGGCGGCCACATGGAGATCTCTGCCAGTGATGAGTTGCTTTTGCTGTTGATGGACCCTGAGCCCTGGAAGCGAGGAGCCATGTGGAGACTCTTGCCAGCACCGGGATTCTGCACCCACTGACCTGTGACTTCATGAGTCGGGAAGACTATATAGACTGATTTTGAGCATATGGGTTAATATCGGACTTAAGACTTTGAACTGGACTGGGCTCAATGTCCTGTTCCTCTTGTATATAAACCTTTTCCTTATACCTATATCCGTGTCTATGAAATTTATTCCTCTGGTCTGCCCAGACTGACATATTACTCTACAAGCTCAGGGAAGAATATTAACAAGTCTTTCTGACCCAACAACTCAAATGCATCAATTTCTTTCTAGCCCTGCTTATTCATTGGCCATTGTTACACATGTGAAGTGACTGAGAAATCCACAGCGTAGATCTGGTGCATCTCAGGCCTCAGACTGATATCTTTGCTCTTTCACACCTTACAGAGGTATTTTTTCCACATCTTTGCTTTCTTTTTATATTGATTATAATGTCAATTATCCACCACTTTTTAAATTACGAGTATTACAAGGAATTTTTTTGAAATATTTTAAATCTATTTTAGTTTTCATTATATATCTTTAACTTGAGATTTAATACATGTATCATATAGTTCCATACTTGAATCACAATAGCAGAATATACAATTGCTAGCAAAATAAGTTTCCAAACATTTTTTGCTACATGGACTTCTGGACATCCTCTCCCTTTTACACAACCACCAGCATTGCACCTTTATCCCCCTGAAACCCTATTCCACATGTTGTCTTCACAGGTTAATCCTGGATTTCATATTCCTACAAATGGAAAAGCATCTAACAGTTGCTACAGATTTACTGTATGATTTCTGTACTGCTGATCCTGGGATTGTTGATCATGAATCCAAATAAATAAAGCATGTGACAACTCCAATATTTTATTCATTTATTAGTCTAGTTTTGAGGGGTTTGCTTCCTTCACATTAAGGTATGACCTATTTGGAAGACTGTAAGACTGTAAAGTTAAGTATTTCAGGTTATCTTGACTTTTAGCAGGCAAGATTGCATCATCTCTGTGTTACAGTCTGTTATGAGCTTGACCCCATTCCTGATACCAATATAGCCCAGTTTCCAAATAATTTGCTCAGCATTTAGATTGAATAAGTATGGCGAAAAGATACGACCCTGATACACAACTTCTCAGTTTTTAAATTATTTAGTATTCCCTTGTTCTGTGTGAACTAGTGCTTCTTGCCTTATGCATATGTTCTAAATGAATGCGGTATTCTATCATTCTCATTTCCCCCCACTTGAACCAAGTTTTGCAGTATAGGGGCAGAAACCCTTGTCTTTCTCCCATGGCTTATGGGCAGGGAATGGGAGCGTGGAAGGGGATATAGTGATATCAAATTGTTGACCTTTCTTATCAGCCCCATGAATGAAAACTAAGCCACCAGTGCTTCTGTAAGGGACAGCACAGATAGATTACAGAAGCAAAAACAAGACAGAAACGGGACAGAACAACTCTGTAGGATGGGTGCACATGTGGTAGCATATTCATTAGAGGGCACATACCGAGAGAGAGAGAGAGAGAGAGAGAGAGAGAGAGAGAGAGAGAATATTAAATAGAATATTAAAATAGAAAAAAATACATTTTGTTGAATTGCTACCAACTCTCTTCTGACACAATATCACTGCCAAGGCTGTACCTCTTTAAAAGAGTAGAAGACCTCAAGGCATTGTCTTTCTCTTGCAGGATGGCTGATGTTCAGCAACCCAGCACATACCTAAGACATGACCAGGGCTTCCAGGGATGTCAGCATAGATGCACCGAATACAGAGAGCACAACACAGCGGAGCAAGTTTGTAAGGTCGCGTGGGCCCTAAGACGGAGCTTCATTCTCTTTGGAAGAGACTAGCATGCACACTAAGTAAATATGGTTAATTATTGAAGGTAAATAAAGGATTGGGAAGTGGGGACAAGGGTGGGAGGCAAAAAAGAGAAAAAGACATCCATACTGTAAAGTCCCCAAATGACATGTGTCCAGCTCCCTGAATATATACAGAGTCCCTGATCCTTATAGCCTCCTGAATGAATGCACATCTTCTACTCCAGCATATGTCCTTGGTTCACACCTACTCAATGGTCACCGCCCCAAAAGCATTCACTTGCCCACCAACATCATCATAGATTTGCTCTGATTGCTCCTGGATTTCATATGTTTGAAATACATTCTTTGAATTTGGTTTCTATTACTTAATATTATATTTTTGAGATTCAACCATAAATGTGTAATATAGATGAATGACATTTTGGAGTCACCACCTAGTGTATAATAAAATAAATATTCTAGGTAGATATTATAAAAATTTATCCAGCAGGAAGTAGAGTCTCAGGAATGTTAACTCACGTGTGGTTATTGCAGCATCCGTCCAGTCAGCCCCAGATTCAGAGACCCCAGGCACAATGACATTCTGGGTTGTTTGCTTTTCCTCATTTTGTATGGTATTTTCTTGATGAATATATAGATTTATTTACACTTTCCTGTATTAATGAACATTTGTGTTGCTTCCAGTTTTGTTTTGTTTTGTTTTGTTTTAAAATTCAGGCAGAATTTTACTGTAGACAGTGTTTTACTATCCATGGTTTCATATTTTGTTTTGTTTTCTTAATTTCAGACTTTGAGCTATATATAAATGTCACTGAGGCATGGAAGTGATCCATTGATTGATAAACCAATAGGTTAGCAATTTGCACCTACCCATGAGGCACCTCATAATAAAAGCCTGGTTATCTGTCTCTGAGGGTCACTCTTTATTTAAATTAATCATATTATTAGGGAGATCTTAAAAGTCATTTAGCATCCATCATTCAATTGTATTCAGCACACTTGAATATATGTTATCATCATTGTTTCCCAAACATTTTCTTTCTACTTGAATCCTTGGTATCAGCTCCTCTTTGTTCCCCCTTCCACCATCATCAATCCTTGATAAATTATATATTATAATTGATATTTCAATATCTTACATGACTTGTCTGCTTTTCACCCACATTTATGCTACTCCTCCCCTTCTCCATGCAAATGGTCACTTTCTTGAGATCTCAGTGGAGTTCAGTTCTACTCTATATAAATAAGGTCTGCAGCTGAAACTTGGTTAGTTATATTTTTATTTTCTTGGTTATTTTTATTCAAATTAATTTCTTTAGTAAGAAATGGAAAATGACTTCACAAGAAGTTGTACAATTTACTCTCTCAGCATTCAACTTACTTTCTATTGAACATTTTAACACTCTTGGCAAAATGGATCTTTTTGTTATTTGATTACATGTTCTGTCAGCTGTATGTGAAAGAATCCATTAAAGCACTTGTTTAATTTAGAATGCCTTTTTCCTTAACCAATGGATAATTTAAGGATAAGCAACAGTGTTACCATATATAAGGAGGTGAATGAAATCCATAATTAGATATAATATTGGAATGTTTTAAATAAATATAATAATGCTTGACAGTACAATATAATTTTACAACTCCCAGAAGAGTTTTGAATTGCATTTTGCTTCTCCCATAAGAATCACTTGAAATATTGGCAGGAAGGCCCTGGTTGTTATGCTTTGACCTATAGTACTGAAAATGCCTGCAGAAGTATGTAACCAAAATGAAATTAAATAAGAGAAGATTGCATTTTCTTATCACTAAATGAAATATAAGACATATCAAATAACTACATTGCCACTGCTGGTCAGGTTAAAAGACATAACATGCTAATTTAGATTCAAAGGCTACTATATCTTCACATTATATTAAGGGGAAAGTTATTTAAATTATTCTATACTTATATCATTATCCATGTAGAAAGTCAGTGATTTACATGAAATATTAATTTCTTAAATGTTTTTGAATGTTATTGCTAACCAATATTACTATAGAGAAAGAATAACCAAATATTCAAACTCACTGTCATCTGTCAATTTTTACTCATAACAAGAAAGGACAGTGGTGGTTTTACTGAGAATTTGGATCCAATCATGTAGGATATCCATGCTATTTTATCTTTTCACCTTATATTTAATGGCATTCGATTATTAGTCAACACACCTCACACAGAGCCATCACTTGTCTGCCAGTTCAAGGCTTGTTGTTGGTGCAATCCCAACAGGTTCCAGCATATTTCCAGACTAGGGCAGACTAGAAAAAAATCTTGGTACTCTACTACTGAAAATCACTCTGTGAAAATAACCTGGGGATCACAACAACCCATTGCCCTTGTACTTGGGTCTCCGTCAGGCCTGGCTGAGACAATGGAAGCTAGTAGCAGTATCATATTTTTTTATTTGTTTTTCAAAGATTCCATTTTCTTTCTACAATATGTATATTACCGAACAAGAATGTTCACTTTCACATTACACCACTTCTCTCTTGCAGCATACTCACAATGGTTGCTTTGTTTGAACCCAGGTTGCAGCCACCTTGTTACTTCATCTTTTAAGGTCTTCCCTCCTTTTTGTTAAACTTCAATTAATGTGAAAAAACATGCATTTTGGCTATACTTCTTTCTTCTCAAACATATTTATGCATTCATTTGCTAGTGCATGGTACTTTCTTATTTATTCATTCATTCATTTTTAGTGCATCGTACTTTCAACATTCGTTGCCAACACCATGATTCAAAGGCATGGATTCTCCTTGCCTCTCATGTTTATGGCTGAGAGGATCATGGTTATTGTGTCAGTGCACTTTTAAAGTAACATCCTTACTTTTTAGCAACGAATGGCTCTTGCTTCTCCCCACCCCAACCCACAGCAAATTTCCACAGTGCAATGGGTTATTGGATTTCCTGACTGATACATCTTTGCATATTGATTATGAATTCAAGAAAGTGAACTCCTGAAAGCTTCAAACTTTCCCCTGCTTGTCATCACGCTATCGGCGTGTCCCATCGGGAGGGCTTTGACCTCCTTGATGTTGAAGCGCAGACTAACAGCTGCAGTCTAATCATCAGCAGGCCGTGCTCTAAGCCTTCTTTATTCTCAGCAAGAAAAGTTGTGCTGCCCATCAAGGGTTTTCCATCACGTTAGGAACTTTGAAAGCTCTTTGAAATCCCTATTTCCAGGTTATGCCTCAGATACATTATATCAGAATATCTTGGTTAGGACTCCCAGGCCACAAGAGGAAAACACTCCAACTCATTGCCATCATGCGAATTCCGACTCATATTGATCCTATCAAGCAGGGTAGGACTGCCGCTGGGGGCTTCTGAGGCTGTAGCACCGTCTGACAGGAAAAAGCTTCATCTTAATCCAGGAGGGCAGCTGTGGCTCTGAACGGCCAGCCTTTGCAGCCAGAAGCCCAATATGTCCCACATTACGGTGACAAGGCTCCTTGACCCAGGGGCCAGGGTTGTTTTTTTTTTTTTTTTAACTTTAATTTGATTTGAAATGCTTAGACAAATTACATTTAAACTCATTGGATGGGTACAATTTTCAAATACCGAAATTACACAGAGAATATGGCACGAACCAATGACAGGAGAGAAAAGAAAGGTCACATTGGGAAGAAGAAGGGGGTCTGCATGCAGAAGGTAGGAACAGCAGGAGTGGGTCCAAGGACACGTCTCTTCCATCATACCTTGACTAACTTTACTATTAACAGTGTCAGGAACTTCTCCTTTATCTTCATGCCTAATTTCCTTTATTTTTTTTCTTTTTCACTTTAGCACTTAACTTTTATACAATGAATATATGCAAAAGGAATCATGGTGACACCTATGAAAAATATCTCATTAAAGCAGATATATAGAAATATAAGTTAAAAAGTTATTTAGAGTTCATAAATTTCACCAGACTAAAATCATTAGAACAATCTATCTTAGTAGGAGGGAACATTAATCCTCCTTCTAAAGCATTTTTTTTTGGAAAAATTGCACTATTTAATTTGCTCCAATGTTGCTTCCATGTTTTATAATGTGAACTCTTTAAAGGATATAAAATATGTTTCCATTATTTCCCAAATAATGCATTATAAAGCATTCTTTTTGCAGATTATTTTGAAATCTACTCATAATTAGAATATACACATGCCTAATCATTCTTGGTTAAACCCCCCAAATTAAATAAATCTCAAGGAAATTATGATATAATTACATTATTCAAGTAGTTCAAACAAGTTAATTTCAAATATACATATCTTGGTTTTTGCACTTTATTTTGATGGCTGCTGAAGAAAATGATAATACCAAGTGTGATATTGCAGTATTAAAAGTTCACAATCCAAAACATTTTTCTTGCAAGTTTTCATTTTTATTTACCTCTGGTTCAGAAGAATTTATGTCTATGACTACAAATACAAAAGATGAACTGATCTATTCCAAGTGAATTTAATGAACTAAGACATTCACTATTGATGATTCAATTGAAAATACTTATTAAGTCTCTCAATGATTGGAATAATTGCCTGGACTAAAACCTGTACTTTGCTGTTCAGCTTATAAATGATTTAAATGATTTCAAATTTCACATGTGAGCTAACTCAAGAGTCCTATAATTACAAAAGTTATATTATCATGTCTCTTTAGAGTTGGAGTATTCTAGCGAAATCATATCCCTCAACCAACGCTTAAGTTTTTAGAGTGGATCACTGAGCTATGGGTCATTTAAATCATAGCCCTTTCCGTTGAAAAGGTGAGATTTCACAATGACCAGATTCACAATTTTTTGTTAGTTTATCTTCCTTCATTCTTTGACTTTGCCTTTTATGGTAGACTAAGAATAAATAAATACAATAAAACACTTCACTGATTCCAATATATCTGTGAGATCGACTATATCAAAGAGCTAATTAAAGTAATTTAATGTAACTAAGACTTTTGGAAAAGATGCCCACAAGTCATGCTCCTATAAATTAAATCCCCTTTAAGATGAGTAAATACAGTGCGCTGCTTAAAATGATTACTCCAAGTTTTTTTCTTTCATACTTTACCATTTAAAATATGCTTTTTGAAAATTTCTGGATGAGCGGGATTGACATCAGAGGGAAGAATAAAACCAAAATAGTCAAATTCACTGTCATCAAGTTGATTCTAATAGTGACTCTGGAGCACAGAGTGGAGCCCTGCCTTTGGGGTAGCTGGTGGCTTTGAACTTCTGGCTGTTTAGTTTGCAGATCAAAATGTAGCTCACTATGGCACCAGGGAAGAAACTCAGACCCTACCTACACACAATCTGATGAATCAACATCTGCATTTTAACGAGAGTCCTGAAAATGTGTCTAGCATGTGAGAAGTGCTGCATATATGCCAGCTTTAGCTCCACCCAGAGGAAACAATCATTAAATGCAACTGAATTAGAAATTGTCATTGCTCAAACATGAAACTCAAGGCTTGCAGGCATTATGCAGGCTCTAGCTAACTGAGACACATCAGAAGAGTACTATTCTACGTCTCTCTATTCTACTGTAGCATCTCGAAGGCCTATACACCAGGACCTGCCTCTGAGCAGATCATGCAAGCTGATTGCTGTAATGGAAAGAGCGGATATCAAAGATTTCTGAAAGAAAGAAAATATTATGAAACTGATGGTGCTAGCAATTGTACAATTATGTTTGATCTAATTGAATTATAGGCTTACACTATCTGTAAGAGCTCCCAATAAAATGATTTTAAGAAGATAATGATTTCTAAGAAAGAAAGTAAAAAGCAACACAAGCTCAACTAGTCACAACTTCTTTTTTTCCAAGCTATCTGATGTCAAAGCAAAATGAGAAGGATTTCTACCAAAGCAAAAATTTCTATGCAGAGATGCCAACAGGAAGAAGGGGACAGTGTATATATCCAACTCAATCATTTCTATTAAGTTTGAGTTTTGCTGAAGATTTTTAGTAGAACGTCTATATCAATTAAGGAATTACATTTTAATTCCCTGTTATATAACTATTTAAAAGATTTTTTCTTCTTATCACATTATATGCTGAATTGATTTACAAAGTTGAAATCATAATATATTGATTGGACAAATTCTGATTAATTATAATCTACTAACACTCCCCCACCCCAACACACACACATTGCATCAATTTGCTTAAATGGCGCATATGCTCGCATTTCTGTTATAGGTGAACCCCACTGTTCCATTCAGGGTTGAAAAGCAAAGTTTAAGCAAGTTCTCATAAAATGAGAGTGGAGTGATCATGAATTATTCCAAAATCCACTACTCTTATTCTTCTCATAAAAGCCTGAAGTAATCTGCCAAAATGGTCCATTATTCACTTGATTGAGAAAAAAAAAACCCAGAATGTAATGCAACTCATGAGATTCAAGTCTTTGGATCCATTTCAAGAATTCCGTGGGACTGCAGAAGTCGTCAAAGGTGTGCACATACAGAAAGCCACCAAGTATTTGAAAGATATCACTTAGCAGAAGCATCCTGTGCTGTTCCAATGTTACAGTGGTAAAGTTGGTGTGTCACCAGGGCCAAACCATGTGGTTAGACACAAGATAGGTGGGTCAAAAAGAGGGCTGGATTTTTGCTGCAGATGCTTAACAATGCAGAATGTCATGCACAATGTAAGGAATTAGATCTGGATCCTCCAGCTACGGAGCACATCCAGGTGAACAAAGTCTGAAAGATGCACTCCCGGACTTTAGGCTCACAGTTAGGTTAAGCCATACATGAATCCCCCTGCCACATTGAAATGATACTTACTTTTTGAAAAACAACATCTTCCTAAACTACAAAAGGAAGTTGGCACAGAAGAAAAAAACTTATCCCAGAAGAAACTGGAGAAGTACAATTTTAAGACTTGGTTGTTAATTCCCGAGAAAACAAATAAAGAAATAGAAACTCACTAAAATTGAGTTCATTCTGACTCACACCGACCTATTGGGACAGGGTAGAACTAACTGTCCCTGTTGGTTTCCAAGACTAATTTTGATGAGTATAAAAGCTTCCCCCTTTCTCCCCTGGACGACTGGTCATTTGGAACTGCTGATTCTGTGTGTCCATAATGACAATGCCACCAGGGTTCTTTTAGGAATGAATTAAGGTCAAAATAATATCTAAATCTACATTTCCTATATTTTGAATATTTTAAAGGTTGAACATGTTTTATATTTCTCCTTTAAAGAATCTTAGTAATAGCAATTTTTTAGAATTCGTTCATTGTACGTCTCCAATCATTATTTAGTTTCCTAAAGCACCTGAAATCATGACCACCTTTTATCTTGTATTATTATCTATTAGCTACAAAAGCAGAGTCGGCATTTTTCCTTAACAATGTAGACCCGTGTACAACCTATTTAGGGTAATTATAGGTTTGAAGACACTGTTTTTGTTGGTTTGATTTTTTGTGATTTTTTGCTTCCTTGCTAATTAGGGTTTTCTTTTATTTTGATAATTTTGAAAATGTCTCAACATCATTACATAGGAATGTCAAAGAATTGACAGCCAGCTGTTTTGACCCTATTGTTGTTTTGCTTCTCATTCTATTATTTGTTTTATATTTATGACTTCTTTAGCATATTGTGCTTACTTTATGCTCTTTCTTAAACTGAACACTTATCACCTTATTTGCTTTTTTCAATCATTTTATTTGGGGCTCATACAACTCCTATCACAATCCATATATGCATCTATGTATCAAGTACATTTGTAAATTTGGTTGCCCTCATCATTCTCCAAACATTTTCTTTCTTCTTGAGTCCTTGGTATCAGCTCCTCATTTTTGCCCTCCCTCCCTGCTCCCTACTTCCTCATGAATCTTTGATAATTTTTAAATTATTATTACTTGGTCATGTCTTGCACTGTCTGATGTCACCCTTCACTGACTTTTCTGTTGTCCTTCCTCCACGGATGAGGATATATGTAGATCTTTTAATCTGTCCCCCCCTTCAACCCCACCTTACCTCCACCTTCCCAGTATGGCCACTCTCAGCCCTGGTCCTGAAGGGATCATCTGTCCTAGATTCCCTGTGTTTCCAGTTCCTCTCTGTCAAAGGGATCAGGTTTCAGGCATCAATGAACAAAAAATATATTATTGTGAATGAAGGGGTGCCAATTGGGGACCCAAAACCCATCTGTAGGCAACTGAACATCCCTTTACAGAAGGATCGTGGGGAAGGGATGAGCCAGTCAAAGTACAGTGTAGCAACAATGAAACATGCAACTTTTCTCTAGTTCTTAAATTCTTCCTCCCCCACCTCCCCCACTATCATGATTCATGATTCCAATTCTACCTTACAAATCTGGCTAGACTAGATTATGTACACTGGTACAGACAGGAACTGGGAGCACAGGGAATCCATGACTGATGATCCCTTTTGGTTATTTGTTAATATAGCCTAATACCTAAACTCTATGTTCAAGACAAATATATAGTTTGAGAGGATCATTATAGTATATTGGGAAAAAATGTAATAATTATGTAAATATTCATGTTATTCATTTTAGAAATGTATGATTTTTATAACATGTTTGACTTAGAAGTTTCTCAAAAATATTCTCTTCATTCATATATAGGTTCCTCATGAACTGTATGAAATATTCTAGATATCCCATTGAACAGTTTAATACCTTTGCATGGTCAAAATAACACAAGAAAATATCTTTTTGGTATTCTCCACTTTGAATCAAGATCAATCTGATGTCACAATGACATTCTTTGCTCCATGTCCTCTTCTAACCCCAGCATGAATTTCTTCTTTGTTATTGTTGAATGACCTTCAGCAAAATATTTCCTATGTATATTAATTATCAGCATTCAATTTCAAAAATCTCAAAGTATTGTTCAATATTTTCACATTCAGTTGGGTCAACTTTCTTTGAAATGAGTACAGGTATGATCTCATTCTTTTGGGTAGGTGACTCTCTTCCTAATTACTTGACAAAGGCTAGTGAATGCTTACAGTAATTCATAAGCTTGTTGAGTCAGCAAATCCTGGATTCTTCTATGTACTTTGGACTTCTTCGTTTAGTACCATTAGTTCTTGATTACATGGGACCTCTTGAAATGCTTGAATATTGTTCAGTTCTATTGGGAGGCAGTGATTTTTTGTATTTCTTTTACCTTCTTTCATTTCTTCCTGCATCATTCAATATTTTTCTTATAGTCTCTTCCAATGTTGTGACCTGAACTTACACATAAGCAAGTGTTGGTGTGTTCAACAATCGATTCCGGGACTCATTTCGACTGCTGATATTGAACTTCTCCATGGTCTCTTCCCACAGATGTGGTAAATTTGATTCCCATGTATTCCATTTGGCAAAATATACATATGTAGTTTTTGTTTGTGTTGTTGAAAAAATAGATGGGTATTTACAATGAAGTAGTTGTTGCTATTGCAAAATCCTACCATTTGGTTTTCAGGTTCATTTCTGTCACCTAGCCCATATTTTCTGATTTCATTCCTCCCTCTTTATTTCAGTGTTTACATTCTAATCACCAATAATGACCAATGTATCTTTTATAAAAAACCATTTTATTGGGGGATCATACATCTTTTTTCACAATACACAAATACATATATTGTGCCACACATCTTTGCAAGCCTGCTGCTGTCATCATCTCTCTAAACATCCACTTTTCAACTTGGGCCCTTGACATCAGCTTCACATCTTTTCCCCTCCAACCTGGCTTCACCCCACCCCCATCAACCCTCAATACTTTAAAAATTATTATTGTTTTGTCATAACTTACACTGCCCGATGTTTCCCCTCGCCCATGCCTCCAATGTCTGTCCTTTCGGTATGAGGTTATATGTAGACCTTTGTGGTTGACTCCCCCTCGCTACCCCACCTTCTCTCCACCCATACAGAAGCTCTACTCTTACTACTGGTCCCCAGGGGTTCATCTGCTTTGGGTCCCCCATATTTCTATTGCCTATCTCGACCAGTGTACCTCCTCCAGTCCAGCTGGATTTGTAAGGTATATCTGGGACCATGATAGTTGGAGGAGGAAGCATTTAGGAACTAGAGGATAGTTGTATACTTCATCACCACCTCACTGTACCTTGACTGGCCTGTCTCCTCCCCATGATTCCCCTGTAAGAAGGTGTCAAATTACCCACAAGTGGGCCTTGGGTCCCCACTCTGCTTCCACCTCATTCTAAGTGATGTGAATCTTGTTCTTTGATGCTTGATATCTGCTCCCTTCGGGCCCTGTAATCACATAGGTTAGTGAGTTTCTTCCATGTGGGCTTTGCTGCTTCTGGGCTAAATGGCTGATGGTACCCAGCTATCAAAAGATACAAAATCTGAGGACCTAAAAGCATGAGGGTGAACAAACGGTCATATGACCCAGGAACAACAAAGCCCACCATAGAAGAAGCACACCAGCCTGTGTGACCATGATGTGTAGAAAGAACCAGATATCAGAAATCAAAAAACAAAAATCAAATAATTTTGTCCCCACCCTCCCAACATGATCACTGAAGACAAAAGGGTACAGACACAGACAGGAAAAATCCGATGGTGCCCAGCAACCAAACAATAAAGTATCTGGGATTGTGAAGACTTGAAGGACCAATGCATCTTTATGAAAAGTTTAATAAATTTTAGAAGAAATTGGTAGAATTCTTGAAATTCTTCATCACTACTGTGAGTGATTGATGTGTAAATTTGAATACCAGATACATTAATTCAATTTCCCTAGGATTGTGGATATTATCCTATCACAGGCAGCGCTGTACTTCAAGATAAATCTTTAAATGCCTTTTATTACAACGATTGCAATGTCATTCCTCTTCAATTTCTCATTGATGGCACAGTAAAACATATGATTGTCTGAATCAAAATGGAGAATATCAATCAATTTTATTCTCTCTGCTAATGTATGTATGCTGAAAAAAATAATGAAGAGCTGAGCTATATGCAAAATGGCATGGCATCAGAATTTGAAGAAAACTTATTTACAATATTTTGCATGCATAATATACGCCAAAGGACATATGAAAGGGATGCTATGTAGAAAACCCACTAGATGAATTTGCTTGACCTCATACACTCCTATAGCCTGAGGATTTAGGGACAAAACTGCATGATGTGTGAAGAAGTAGGTGACCACTATACTAAGAGTACTGACTGTCAGTCAGCAGGCTACCATATACTTACTACTTCAGTGCCTTACATGCTTTATTAAAATATGTGTTATTCTGGCAGACCTGAGTCTGACATCATCAGTGAATATTATATGTTTCACCTACCGTGAGTCCCATTGTTTGTGCAAACAGTACCCAGTCACATAAGAATTCCATATATAGAAGTCAATAAGCCATATATTGTTATTTGTAGCCAGTCTCCATTTTTTTATTCTCTATTTCTCCATTGTATTTTAAACACATTATCGTAGGCTACATCAATGACCCTGTAAGTAGAAGGACCTTAAGCTCCAGGGAGATGATCGATAATGTTCTCTAACATAAAATAACAAAGATGTCTCCAAGGTGATTTAGAGGCTTATAGAAAAATACATTTAGGAATGGATTTGGGATTCCACTCAATCCTAGCTCCAATCTAAAAACAATTATTTCTTATGACATGGTCTTGCACGAGATGCACACTTACGAAGAGAACACAAAACACATGGGTGACCTACCAAAATGTGGTGAAGTAACTAGCAAGAATAGTGTCTGAAATCTTACAGGCTTCCTTACATATGGGCAGCCATCTAAGTGTGGCATCAGTTAAGCCCACAGGGAGAAATCCCACCAGCCTGCATCATCCACGGATTGTAAAAAAATGCAATTTAAATCCTAAGACGCGTGTGTTAGGTCGGGTTAACTAGAGAAACAAATCCAGGGGCACTCAAAGATGTATAAGCAAGAACTTTATATCAAAGAGTAAATGTATATAAAGAAAGCAATCCAGCCCAGTGCAGATCAAATTCATAAGCTAGTACTTGTCTATAAGTCTGATTCTGGCCCATAAATCCCTCTTGAGACTCACACAGCACATACAATAATGCAAAATATAGGAAGATCTCAGGTCCGTGGGTGTAAGGACTTGTGAATACAGTGGTAGTGGAAGCATCTCTGGGACTCTTGCAGCTTTCAGCTTGGCTTCATGTGGCTTGTCAACAAGAAAGATGAATGCAGAGAGAAAAAGTGACTCCTCCCCCACCTCCAGCAAGCCATTTATCTTGGTTACCCTTCAATCAATCTGTGACCTGATTATCAGTCTATAAATTCTGCCTACATGTTCTTACAGGAACCATGCAGGCATAGAAATCTGAACTCTCACAGATGGAATTTGTATGGTAAAAATCTGGTTTGCAGAAAGCTATAGATGCCCAAAATACAATTGGAGGTTCTGCACATGGAATAAGGACACAATGCTTTCCCTCTAATAGTAAGTGATAAGGATAGCCCAGTTATCAGAGAATACTTTAAAGATGGTTATAGGAGATTAAAAGATAAATCTTATTTAAAATCTTATCATCTATTCTTCTTTTTGACATATTTCAAGCTTGCTAACATTGTTAATATTTTCTGTATTCTTTCAAATTTGGCTTATAGCTGCTGCGATTTGTCATTGTTGGTTGCCTTCTTGACACGTTGTTATGTACTTTTCTATGTGTTTGGTATGTGAAACCCAGGGTGGGCGAACACATAGGGACAATAAGTAGAAAAGTGGTCAGGGTGTACGGCTAGGGAGATTGGTGTGCAACGGGGAGCTACTAACAAGGAGTTCAAGAAGGAAGGATATGTTTAAAAACTGGCTGTGATTAACGATAGTACAACACTTCTTGCTAGGACAGAATTATTTACTTCCCTTGTATATGGATTATGTCCTAATTAAATGGTTAGAGAGAGACTCTCACTGAGATGGAATGGCACAATGGCTGCCACAATGGGCCTCAATGTAACAATTATGAGGATGATGGAGATCCAGGCAGTTTTTTGTTCTATTGTTTCTTAGGTCCCTATAAATTGGAACTGACTTGAAGCTTCATAACAGCAACAGCTAGGTATTTAAACCTCTCATCAATATGAAATACCTTTTGTAGCTTGATTTAATTCTAAGCCTTATATTATTTACAGACCCAAGTGAGTCTGACTCATTGAGTTTCCAAAGCTCTAATCCTGCAGAGGGATTGGTGGGTTGCAACAAGTGACCTTTAAGCTAGCCACCAAGAGCTTAACCACTGTGTCATGATATATCCTTTAATGTGCAATAATCCTATTACTGTTTAGTAATTTTTATAGCCTTGAAGTCCATTTCATCTAATTTAACATTTTCTAATTTTGTTTCCTTTTAAAAACCAAAGGAAATATATGTAGAGTCTGCCACTAAATATTAATGTCTCTTGCAAGCTTTGCATTTCTTTTTCTTTGTACTGAGCTCTAGGTAATTTTTATGGATATGTTCCTGGTTCCTCAACTGGTTTTTGAAGTGTTACAACTCCAATTATTTTAAATTTTTAATTTCAAGGTTTTTTTTTCATTTCCAGGAGTTTAATTTCATTCTGCTTTAAATGTACACATTGTAGAATATTCCCTTCTTTCTTTGTCAAATCCCTGGATGACACAGATAGTTTGGGCTCAGGTACTCATCAATAAGCCAGTGAGCCCACCGAGCACCACTATGGAATAAACTCTGGGCGATCTGCGTCCATAGAGACGGCACTCAGAAAACCCCAGGGAGTGATTCTCCTGCGTGATTGCCGCGCTTGTCAGGAGTCAGCCTTCAGCGGACAGCCACCGGAAAGGTGGTAGATTATCAACATACTTGAAGCCACATCTTTTGTTGTGGTTTAGATAGCTCAAAACCTTCATGTTATATATTGTATAAAACAACTTTAATTTGCACTGTCCTTGAAAACTTCATAGTCCTGGCAAACATGACTCTTAAAATAATGGCTATGTTACATTTCTTAAATGGCTAAGCTTCCCATATATGTACTATCACTTTGCTTGTATTTTCATAATATTTGTCGTCCACTCCATCAAAAAAGCAAGCAAAAATACAAAATAACCTCACTGTTACAGAGTCAATCCAGATTCATTGTGACCCGGTGAGGCAGGGTCGATGTGTCCCGGGGACTGTCAGTCTTTCAGCCAGTCAGTCTCTGGAGTGGCTGCTGGTTTCAAACTGCTGACCTTGCAGCCAGCAGTCAACTTGGAATCACTCTACCACTATACCAACAGGGATCCTCTTTGTTCTACCAGAACCCTTAATGCAAACAAACAAACAAAAACAACTGTTTTCTAGTATATCCCTACTTCCAACTACAAGTTGTATATTTCTAATTGTTGTCCTGAAGACAGGTTATATATTGACCTCAGCTGCACACTTTGGACAACTCCCCTAGTTCGCTTTACATTCAAATTTAACTTTGAGGTTCTTGAAGACAGTTCCAAGGAGGGAAGGATCAGACTGGTAGTTCTCAGGGAAACACATGAATTTTATTCATTTATCTCATCCATAAACTGCCAAATTCAAGAAAGTAGGGATTTTACCTAATTGTCCCAAATAGAGGTATTTTATTTGAGGAAGAATTATGGAGGTCTTAATAGCACACAAAACGTAATCTGTGTCTATTTGTTAGATGAATGAATGAATTATTCTCAAACATAATTTATTACCATATACAATTTACCATTTCAATGAAATGTTCTTCAGAAGCAACATTTCCATTTACTTCCCCAGCCGGAGAATGAAGTCAGCAATGAGCCAGCTTAACAAAAGGATGAGCAAAACAAAACTCCCTGAAACAGAACTACAGGATAAAATCATATGCAATTTGAACAATTCAGGCTTTCTCGGTAATAGATTTCCTTTAAGCTAGAAGTGACATACACAGTTGAAATAGATAATATTTTATAAATATCTATACCACATTCATAAGGATGGACAGGAAATCTTACTCACTACTACTACCATTCAGCTCTCCCTCCCCTGTGTGCTGCTGCACTCTGGCAAGCTGTAGCAATGACTGGAATCAAAAGAGCTTTAATATCTTCAAGGAAATAAACCTCTCTGTGTCCATACTAGGGAGTGTGATTAGGATCTCCAACAAAGCAGTTAGAGGGTAGGAAGGGATTTATCTGACAATAATTGCTTAAGGTAATTTTTGATCTCTGAAACTTGAATCAAGTGTTTCTGAAACGGATAAATGGTTCAAGTATTTTGTAACATCTCGTGCATTATGAATGGCTCTACAAAAATGCCGAATTTAGCTCCCTCCTTACTCAGTCTGTGCATCAGTGTGGGAAATGATAAATTTCTTCAGTTCAAACAACACCAGAATTTAGCTGAAGTGTAATGGCTTCTATCATCTCATCAGTAAAAGGAGTTCAGTATACTGAATAAAGCCAAATTCAAGGAACTTCCAATGCTTCATATTATCTCTTACTGCATCTGTGAGATTATTTCTGTTGCAGAAAGAAGAGACAGATACTTGCAAAGTTTCTTGGAAGCGCTTGAAATTTTCCTCAGGGAACTTTCAACAACCCTGTATGTTTGACCCTTAAGACGAAATCGCCTTCTCAAAGGACTGCACTTCTTTGCCACAGAACTCTCAGCTGGCCGTACTAATGCTGAGGTACAGCCAGCACTGAACCTCTCTCATGACTCACAGAACTAACTTCACTCTCTGCATACAAAGTACTTTTATGCGAGATGTATTTATCCCACATGATTCTTTCTCATAAAAAGTGCAAGAGAATCTAACTGTGTTGAGAACAGGAAACTTTCTAATCACATGTATGTTTGTACTCTTTTACTTTTTCTCAAAAACTCAAGGAGAGGATTTCCTTCCTCTGCTCTCACCGCTTTGTTGGAAATCCTAAATACCCTATCTACTAGATGGAAGCACCAACATCCTTCCTACAAGACAGAGAGGGATAGGGCAGGACTAGATGGGTCGTGAACATTAAATGTAGGCTTATGTGGGGCGTGGGGGTGTTATTTTATTCTTTTTCTGGACCAAAGTACTTGTGTCAAGAAACAAATACAGTTAGTTATACACATACATGTGTAAGATAGAACCTTTATTTCAAAGACTGTGTTTGTCCTGCCTCTAGGGAAGAAGACAGGAGTTCTCAGAATCCTCATGAGAAGACCATGCCCACACAGAGGTCTCATGAGTTATGACCTGATTGACAAGCTAGACTTCACCCCTTCCCTCAAGTTGACAGGAAATTATGCAATTGTCACATTAGAAATTAATTCTTAAATTCTATTTCCTCATTTATAAATAAGAAGACGCATGTCATTTAGATACCAGTGTGCTGTCCTCTGTATTTCACTGAAAGATTTCTCTGTTCTATTTACCCATCTGACTGTACTATGACATTATGCTACATGACTAATTTAAGTAATTTTCTTAGATGTTTGGCATCTAAGATTATACCACCTGATTTGTAGACTATTATACTCTGTTCCTTTATTAAATATTTCTACTGATGCTTCAAGAGAATATAAATGCCTAAGAAGTTATTATCACTTTCATTTTCCATCTTCATTCCCTGTCATAAGTTCTTAGGCTAGCTCTTCTAGTAAGATTCACTTATAACAATTATGCTGATAATAATAAATAACATTGAAAAATAATGATCAATTTTTAGCCATTAACATTTTCAAAGCCTTTTCAAATATATTATTTATAACAAAACTGTCATATAAGAGAAGCAATATAATTCACTCGCAAAATAAATAACACACATTTTGAATTTTCAAGTAATCCATGAAAAGTCATGCAGCTTGTATTTTTTATGTAAAACATTCACAAATTTGTAGCAGAAGGTCCATTTGAGGAAGTGCAAATTTACCATCAGACTGATTTTCGAATATCTGATAAAATATTGAAGCATATATTAAATATTTGAAGTTGATTTTTAGGAAGTAAACCGATTTGCTAGATATCAATAAAATTATTCAGTTATGAACTTAACTTGCACTTACAAAAGCAAAAAGCCTCCTCCATCAAGTCAAGGCCAACTCACAGCAGCGCAGTCCCACTGGGCAGGACCACCCTTGTGAGTGCGCAGCCTGCAGCTGTCAGAGGGCAGCCAGTCTTATCTTTCTTCCCACGAACAGCTGTGGTTTTTGAACTGCTGCCTTGCACAGGTATCAGCCTTCCATCCCCAGGCCCCTAAACAATGGAATCCATGGGGACTCTGACTCATAGGCAACCTTTAGGACCGAGACGCACTGCTCGGTAGTTTTCCAAGGCTGTGGTCTTTTAACAGAAGTGGAGTGCTTTATTTTCTCCAAAGGAGCTGCTGTGGTGTTTTAAATGGTGGACTTCAGGACACAGCAGTTTGATTAACTCCTACTGCTACCAGGGCTCCTGATTATGTGTGAATGCATGCCAAATGTCAGTAAAATGGACAGAGGCATTGTAGCATGTTTGTTCCTCAAGTCCAAGAAGAAGAAAAAAATATTTCACAACTTAAGTGACCTCTAATATCTGTAGCTCACACATTTTCTCCTATTGTTCAGATGGCAATAAATAATCATCAAGTACTCAGTAAAAATAAGCATGAGATAGTTAAGCTCAAATGCCAGAAATGCTTCCTGAGATCTAAAACTGGTTGATCTGTGGTCAAGTATGCAAGTAATTTAAGCCATAAAATTTTAAAGATATTTATCTTACTTTTTAAACTAGTATATCTATATCATTATATGTGTCCCCCTCTTCTCAAAACTAAAAAAGTGTTTTTATTAGAATGTAGCACTTACAAAGAACAATTAGTATACTTTTATTTCTCAGATTTATAAATTTAGGTGCATATTTTCCATATAGCCATGCCCATTCTAACCAGGACTTAAAAAATAAGATACCATATTCTATGGATTGAATTTTGTCTTTCAAAAGCACATGTGATAAATTCTAACTTCTATGCTTGTGGTTATAGTCTTATTTGGGAATAGATCATCTTTGTTAGGTTACTGAGGTACAGTTACCGACAGTATATTTTTGAGTCAATATCTTTTGATATATAAAAGGGATTAGACAAGTGAAAAAGCAGAGAGATGGGGGAAGATACATGGCAAGTTACATAAAGTTTGTCCAGAAGCAAAATCTCAGAAGAGACAAGGACCTTTCTCTATAAGTGGCATGGATGAAGTTTTTTCTTAGTGGAAGCCAGAATCAGACATCTAAATGTGAGAAAATAGATTGTCATTCATTAAATCATTTATGAACAAATATATATGTCCTCACATTTTAGCTGAGTAGATGTCTGACTAAGGCACCTTCTCTAGGGAAACACTTCACCTAGATTAAGGACCCTGTTAGCATAGTGGCTACACATTTGACTGTGATCCAAAAGGTGAGTAGTTCAAAACCATCCATTGGTTCCTGGGAGAAAGATAGGGCTTTCCACTCTGGGAAGGAGTTACAGTCTCAAACGCTCACAGAGGCAGTTCTACCCCATCCTATGGGGTCACTCTGGGTTTGCATCAACTTTATATTGGATTGGGGGAGTATCAGGTCACTAAGACACAATATTTTAAAAAGGATTATTTACTTATCCTCAGTCATGCTTCTTTATCAGACATTAATAAAAAAAATCCAGGAAAGTGTTATGTATTTTACAGAACAAACATAAAATAAATTCTTAACATTTATGATATCGATATAAAGTGTGAGTAAAATGCCTAGGTCCCTTTTTATTTATAATCCAGATTCTTAACTCTAGAGAATTGTGCATATGACTGTGGACAAGAACATGAAAGAGCACTATGGTTCTCTGCACAGAGAATAGCATGAGGAAAAAAATGGATGAGGAATGAATTGGCATTTCATCTGTTGCAGTAACTTCTATGTTACTGCCTTCTGATTTCCTTTCAAAAGTCTTCCTCAGGATAAATTGACAAAACGTCTCTTGGTATGACACATATATGTGTGTATGTATATGTTTATATATATGCATATATATTATGATTGCAGTTACTTGATTGCAGTACTAGTCATTTATATTATTTTTAATAGTTCTTGTACATACAAGGACTGTAGAATAATAGATTCTTGATAACTACTTGATGAAAAAGAAGAGGAATATTTGTCAGTCACTATTTTCATGGAACAAATGGAGTAATAAAATCGTTGGTGTTCTAACTTACTGATTTCGGAGACTTCAAGACAATGTTCTGATTGAAGGACCCTAGGTTTTAGAGCAAACATTCATGAGCTTAAGGGATCGTTTCACTTGCTAGACTTGACAGCATCCTTCTTCTAACATGAGCATAGACGACATTTTGAGATTTCAACTCACAAAGATATAAGGTGCTGCACAAAAGTGACTGTGAAAATGGCATGGGGGCCACATGTGATTTCCTCTAGCTTCCAAGAGCGAAGGCCACTAGGCATAAATCATTCTCCTCCATCCTCCATTATTTGACCATACTCTTATACCTTGATGAAGCTTATTATACTTTCATATTAAAAAGTAAGAAACTATTGATCTACTATATATATATATACACACATAGATATATACACATACACACATGTATTCTTGGGAAATGAAGACTGAGTATATTGATCTAAATTCTAGTCAATATATGATTGGGGGGCTATATTTCTCCTTACTTCTGGTTGCAAATAAGTAAAACAAATGATTCATATAGCCAAGAATGTTGTTATAAGAATGTAACAATGTATGAATTCAAAATCAAGAGGTGCAGCTATATTAAAGGCAAAATAGCAAATAAGCTGTTTGTTTTATGCTTTCAAATGTCATCATTTCGTCCCCCTTGAAGTGTATGCTGTCACTAGAAATCAAAGATAAAAGAACCTCACAGTTGTTTCTGGTAGAAGAACAATATAGTAAAAGCCTATGTCTTTGAAAAGTGAACTATCAAGTGACAAACGTGTAGAAAGTAGAATTCAAAATATTTAAGTATAATATAAAAACACATGTAAGTATAAGCTTCATCAAAGTCAAGACAGTGTTGTAAGCTATGATAGCAATCAGATAATTCATGAATGTTCTGAGATTTTAACCAAAGTGATATAAGTATGGTCTATTTGACCTTGTGAACTAAACAAAAACAGAACCCTTAAAGAGTATCCCCCGACACAGCTGCCATCCCCTTTGCTCTGGGTCAGTCTGATCTTCCTTTGACTGGCCCTCTTCCACCTTTTGGTGGCCACAGCTTCAGATGTGCTGTGCCTCCAATGTCACACTGATAAGCCCATCTTTCACTTCCAGTTATAATTCCTCCTCCCCATCTTTAAATTTCCACTGAAATCTCTGTTCTTTCATGTGGATCTTTTCAACATAAGAGTCTTGCTGAGCATAGAGTAGAATGTTTGTTCTGCTTTAATGTATCAGGTATGCTCGTGTACACTATCAGTTGAGTTATCTGTGGTGCTGGAGGGTTTTGTGGGCTTTTTCCCTTGTTAACTATCAGTTCCATTCAAGTGCAGCATAGACAAAATGAACTGCTTGTATGTGCATGAGGTGTAGCTGTGGGATTGCTCTTCATCACCGTCTTGCCTTTTCTTATGTTTTGCCTATTTGTAAATAGCTAATTCCTTTTGGACACTGTTATCATAAACTTTCCATAAAGCATCTATAGTGTCACCAGTATTCTAGCAATGTTTAATCATAAATTTGATGTTTGCTCTTGCTTAAATTTTAGCATAACTAATATTTCTTAAGTAGAAATTCTTTTCAAACTTCCTACCCATTGTAGTACCTCAAACTAAATTCTGTTTGACATGTTACAAACGGTAAATATGAATTTATTTGGGTGTAAATATTTTGAAATCCATGCACAGCATTTTTCATAATGTGACCTCTTTGAAAACCCCTCATAGGTATTAATACATACTCTATTTTATTTCTTTCAAAGAAATGAACTAACACTTTAATTTTACAGATATAGTTAGAGGAAACCTGTTCAATTCTCTTAAAGTTCCCTATAAAGCCTCCTGGTTTTAGAAGGGAACTATGATGCAAGCATATTTTTAGTTTTACCAGTTTATAAAGGGAGGTTTGGAGGTAAAATGCTGGACATACTCAGAATCAAGCACATTAGATAGTGGAGTGGTTACAAATATTAGAATACCCCTAAAGAATATACTACTTTAGTATGTAAATTGCAATTTGTGTATAATAAATTAGATAATAAAAAGAGAATACATAGCTTCCAAGGGAGAAGCAAAGAAAAATTTTATAGGTATAAAATTTATATTTCACTAAGAAATAATTTTATAGTAATAGTATTAGGGAGTTAAAATGTTCACAACAACAAATGATCAGACTGATTTCACACACAAAATTTAATCAAAAGAAGAAGTAATTTATATTCTTAGAGTTCTTATTTAGAAATGGTTTCTGAAGAGCTGACTGATGGAAGACAGAGAAACCGAAGATACACAGCATGTAACCTTTCAGGTGCTTGGGGGAACGAGGTAAGGACTTTGACTTAGAAAGTGCAATAATTGTACAATATTTTTCCTTCTGTCCAGTAGAACAAAAGCAGGTATCAGTAGACATGACATTTCCTCTATGTAGAATCTTATCATGTCAGAGCAATGCCCTTGCACCTGGAGCACATGGACAGAATAAAATTGTTAATCCTTTATACACTACAACTAGAGAAAAAGGAACACTTCTTTTTTAGTCTCAAGAAATAAAATTCTACTATAGTGTCCTTTTTAAATGCAATAAAATCATTCCTGGAGAGAATTTGTTGCCAATGTGCTTTGATTTAGTACATCTCTTCAGTCTTTGACATCTAATATTCTATAGACATTTAGAAATGCATTAGCTATGGTTTGATTTAACAGATATCTATAAAAGGCATACTATGTTCCTGACAATGTATTGGGCAAAATGGGAAAAACAAACTCTATTTCTGCAATTATTGAGTTTAAGTGCTCATAGCCATTATAAGATGCTACTATTATTATAATGCTACTCTCAAATCCAAATTATATATATATATACATACATATATATTCTTCATTTACCTGTAGGCTCAGATACCATGTACTTCCTATTTACTTAGTTTTCATAACATCTTTTCATATTTTAAAGGCTTTCTTAATGTATTCTGTCTTTTTGAAACATGTTAACCATTGATGAATTTTTTCTTAAGTGCATTTTGAGGGTTGAAAAAAAATTATTTGGGCAGAGACCATTTTCCAAATCTATTGTTCAAGCCAGATATCATAAAACAACTGTGAATGAGATACTTTAAATATATATATGAAGAAACTTACAATTGTTTTCATTGTTATAGCACCAGATCCCTTCACTTATAATAAAATTGAAAAGAGTTCTCCCAATGGAAGGAATGCTTCAAATGACTCTTCCCAATGGTGAAGTGATCAGAATAAGGAGTTTGAGACTATGAGATACCCTGTGGGCAAAGAGTGCTGAGAAATAGCCATCTTATTCTAACAGCCTCGTTGTTCTCAGTCATTGCCTCTGTGGACTCAGAGTAGTGCATCATGCTGAGCCTCACTGTGCAATGGCTTTGCTATTAGGTGATCATTTCATTCACTGAAGTAAAGTTACCCAGGATTGCATATTTTCCAGATTAACAATGGAAGGGCCTTAAAGAGACTCAGCATCTATTGCTGGGAGTGTGCAGAGAATAAAGTAGCAGTCATTGATGAATATTTGGAATCAAGCCTGGTAAAAATATCTACTTTCGCTTAGATATATCTATTCCACAAGACAGTTGACAGAATGCTAAAATACACTATAAAATAACAATTATCATTAACATTATTTCTTTTAGGCAATGCAAATAAATTGCTAAATGAGATGCCAAGAACATATCTCCCCCTGTCTCCCTAAAAGCGAGATTGCATTTAGTCAAGAGAGAACCGAAATTGTTTAAAACCTTAAAATGAAAGGGGCTTGCTCAGTTTATTACCTAGTTAGTTAGTATAGCTATTCCAGCCTAGTTCTTGCCTATCACACATAATACATTCAATCATCAGACCTTCATAGATGAATGGATTATCCACTGAAGAATAACCCTTGGCCAACTGAGGCTAAATACTAGCAAATATTACACTGGCCATGTCCTATCTACTGACCCATGACCCTGTATAAAAGTCTGAAGGGAGAGACTTTTTACATTCATAGAATTGATAAACAAGGCAAGCGGTCAAACCTTTGTCTTCTTATAGGGATTAACTTGCTCTGATTAAGCACATATATTGGTAAACAGCAAAGAAAAATTACTATCCTGAAGCTGGTGCAGGAAGGGAGAAAGTGGAAGTCTGAATTTATATGTGAGAGAGTACTGAGTTGGTGAATTTTCTGTGTTCATTTTCAAAAAGTAGCCAGAAGACAGTGTACTAGTAAATAAACCCGGTAGTTATTCTAGCATACCTAAAATTAAACACAAATTATATATATAATACATTTTGAACACATGATAGTTCTTAACTAGAAGTGGCAGGTCAATGGATGATACAGATAGATGATGTGCAGATAGATGGTAGATAGATAGATAGATGGATAGATAGATAGATGATAGATAGATATAGTACATGGCTTTGGTGTCTATACATAGGAATAAAGGTGTGATTCAGATACAGTAAAATCGAAACCTTGTTTTATATCATTTTGTCTTCTTTTTTTATATTGACTACAAATTGATGCCTCAATGACTACACTCAGACTGATGCTCATATATATTCTGTAATTATTTTGAGTCATGATAAATGATGAACCATAATCAAAAATGATATTTATTTTAATGGTATAAAATTTTATTTTTAAGAAATCATAATCATATGCAAAAGCATGTGGAAGCTTTGAGGCTATCCTTTTTGATATTATAATAAAATATGAGGCTATTACTCATCAATTTTGCAAAAATTTGTATGTTTCTTCTACTTGTAATATGCTCCTTGACTTTTTTGAAGTTTCATTTGCTATTACTAAAGGCTGATGTAGATGTGTGGAAAAACTCAGACAGGTCAAATAAATGGATATAAAATATATTTAGAAGCTAACTATATTTATGCTAATTAAAATCTTATTTTCCTTACAAATAGTATCAGGTTTAATAATCAGCTATCACTAGAAGTCATAACACACATCGGAGAGAGAAAAAATACAGAAACATTCCTTAAGAAGCTCACTTAAGAGGCATTTTAGGTGGCTGGTAACTTAGTTTGAATAAACTCTTGATGTGTACAATCTCACAGCAGTCAACAAAAGAAACAAAAACAATCTTTGCTATTTTATACTTTATGTTCCAAATGAAAGAATAAATGTATAACAAAAATATTTTCTTAAATGATGAGGAAGAGGAGGAGGAGTCAAGAGAAGGAGAAAGAGCAATTATCAGTGAGTACTGGGGAAATAAAAAGGGAAAACATCAAAATTGTTTCAGCTCCTAAGAGTTTCATAAGTTTTCTTAAAACTATCTGTAAGGCTTTGTAAAATAAGTTCACACTACTTATCGTGCTCATGTTATTGCTTGATGAACTGGAAGTCTCCCTCGGTCAGTTAAGAAAAAAAAAGAGGGTTTTTTGAGACTAAAATTTTCTCTTGATTCTAATGCGACCCTACAGCATAGAGCAGACATGCCCTGCAGGGTTTCCCAGGATGAACTCATTAGGCATGCAGATTGCCATGTTTCTCTTGAAGAAGGCCTTATAGATTCTCAATGTGGGCTTTTCAATTAGCAGGTGGGCTCCTGGGTTTATGACATCAAGTCTTCTTCCTTTGGAGAGTAGACCCTTAAAACTATGTTGACAGTATGATCAAGCTAATCTAACTAGAAATAGGATCGATCAGAAAGCACATTCTATTTCAACTGGTTATATTTTTAAAACATGTTTAACTTTTCAGTACATGAAGGTTTCTTTTCATTCCCCTCTACCACTGGCATACTCATGCTGCATTTAAAAATCCACAAGTAACAGCTAAGGGTAATATCTCTCCTACATGGGGGTTCCAAAATTTTGATAGAAGAAAATCCATGATATTTCCATTCCATGTCCCCACAAAATTTTTGAAATCCTACCAGGTGGAAAAGGCAAACAATAAAGCTTATTTTAATACATTTTATGTCTTTCCATAGGACTCTAGTGTTTTTGTAATGAAAGTTTTTTTTCTTTCCATCATTGTTCAACAATAAAAATAACAGCTCTTCTCACTTTTAAATGAGGAAGCATAATAATCATAGAGTACTTTGACTTAGACACAAAAGAAAATGAATAATTCAAGAGGAATGGTATCACATTCCTATGAAAAGAGGACATCTCAAGATGTACCTTGAAGCACAAAGCTACGGATGCTATGCTAATATTTACATGACTACAAGAAAAGAGAGGTATCATAGCAATTATTCAAATTTATTTCACAAACACTATAGTCAGTGGTGAAGAAATTCAAGAATTCTTCTAACTCCTTCAGTCTGAAATGGATCAAATTGCAATCAAGATATTTTGGTAATTAGGGGTTTGAAAGGAAAAGTTGGAAACAAACAGGAAGACTCAGTAGATGGAAAATATAGGTTTTATGATCGATTTGAATCTAGAGATCCCATAATAGGATTTCCAAAGACCAATAATTTCTCCACTGGAAATGTAGAAAATATTTTTCAACAGCAGAAGTGTTGACTATGTATACGAACCTCACTGAATGGCTGTATCTGTGGGAGCAGATCATCGAGATGTTTAATATCACCAAATGGGGTTAAAATCCAATATTGAATCAGACCATGAATTGCTCATAGCAGGGTTCAATTTGATTGTAAAGAATTGAAAACAATTCATGAGAGTTAAAAAAAAAAACATGAAGTATTTCCCACCTGAATTTAAAACCATCTTAAGAGCAGATTTAATGCCCTGAACTTTAATGGCAAAGACCAAATGAGCTGTGGGATGATATCAAGGAAATTATACATGGTAATTTAAAAATAATAGCTTTAAAAATAGAAAAGAAATACAAGAATAAAATTAACTTTAAAATAGACTCTGAAATTTGATCTTGAATTTAGAATATCTAAAAGTGACCGGAAGAACTAGTAAAGTAAAAGAGCTAAACAAAAAATGCCAATGTGCAGCTCTATAACTCAAAACATAATGAAATGTCGAGTTGGAAAAACAAGAGAAAAGCACATTTGACATTTTACAGACTTAAAAATGGAAGTAATAAAAAAATACAAGACAAGGTACACTATGGAAGAGTCCTATGGTCAAAATATTAAATAAAGCTTCTAAAGAAGAAAATTGAATACATAGGGTCACTGCACCAAAAACAATTGGTCAGTATTCAACTCTTTCAGGAGAAAGCATATGATCTGGTGCCAATTGTACTAAAATCACAGTCCAAGATACACCGAAGGCATCTGGTGAAAAAAAAATTGCCAGACTTCTGATTGAAACATTTCAAAAAATTCATTCAGTGCTGAAACAGTAGCTATTCCATGCCAAGACACATAGAGAACATCAATCTGACAACCAGTTAGAACTATACCTGTAACTACACAGAAGAAAAGTGATCAGAAAAAATGCAAATCTATCAAATACTATAATTAATAACACATACAGTAACATTTTGCTGAAGTTAATTCAGGGATTCAGACACAACTACACTGACAAAGAGTTGCAGGAATTCAAGACTAATTCAGAAGAGAGCATGGAAGGAGGGATGCCACTGCTCATATCAGATAAATCTTGGCTGAAAGCAGAACATACCAGAAATATGCTTACTATTGTTTAATTGATTATAAAATGGCATTGTTGCTATGTGGATCATAAAAGACCATGGACCAAATTGAGAAGAATGAGAATTCTTGAACACTTCACTGAACTGATGTGGATCCTATACATAGATCAAAAGGCAATCCTTGGAACTGAGAGTTTACTGAGAGGGTTAAAATCATTAAAAGTGGGCATCAAAGTTGTTTTTAAGCAAGCATATTACATATTTTTCTTGAGCAAATGATCTAGAAGCTGGATTTTATGTAAAAGAATGCATCAGAATTAGTTAACAACCTGTAATGTATAGATGAATGTTAAGAGAGTTGAAGTACTCACTAATATAAATCAAAGACTACCATTTTCAGTATATGTTATAATTCAATGTAAAGAAAATAAAATTACAACTGTACCTTTAGACAACATTCTGATAAAGTGGAAAATTTAGGAATTGTCAAGAATTTCATTTGACTTGGAGCCACAATTTGCATTCATGAAGGCAGCAATCAAGGAAGTATAATATTGAAACTGCTGAAGAGCAAAGATGACACCTGGCTCTGCTGGTGGAGTGGTTAGGAGTTGAGCTGCTCCCCTCGGTGCCAGTAGTTCCAAGCCATCAGCAGCTACTCGGGAGAAAGACAAAACTTCCTACTCCTCTGAACAGCTGCAGGCTCAGTGATCCATAAGGTCAGTTTTACCCTATTCCACAGGGGCACTATGAGTCAGCATGGAGTCGATGGGAGAGTTTGAGTTTTGATCTAAACCATTGTACTTCTGGTGGTATAACATAAATGTGAAATCTGGATAATGAAGAATTATGACAACAGAAACATTGATATATTTGAATTACAGTGTTAGCAAATATTGAAAGCTCTAGGAATGGCCAGAAGAACTTCAGTAACAACCAATCTGTCTTGAAGGACTTACAGTCCCCAAACTCTATAGAAGCAACTATTTTAACACTTCTTCTTAAGGCATTTAGATAAATTATCTGGAAATCCCAGTACCTTGCAGAAGAAAGTCATCTTACTATATGGATTGACACATTGACTGCATCAATAAGTTTGAGTACTAAAAAACAAAACTGTGAGGATTTTCCAGACTGGACAATGTTTCACGGTGTTGTGCATGATCTCTAGTGTCCAGCCTACGCTATAACACCTAACAATATAAATAACACCTCTTCAAAGAATCTTTAAATTATAAAGGAAGGCATGGATAGAAAAGTGAAGAATAGAAAACTTTCTCAAATCTCTATACAATTTGCTCTCTACTTTCCCATAAATCATGTTGTAGCTTACAATAACCAGGATACCTTGTAACATTTTTTATATTTTCAAAATAAAGATCATGAGTGTCCCCTTATTACCCTTGGAAAAACACTTAAATAAGAAGTTAAATATGGGCCATTTAAAACCCAAGATGCTCTCATTCTCTGCCTGCTAATACTATTTTTTAAGTAAGGAACTTTTAACTGATATGATAGTTCATTAACACTAACCTTTAAACTATGGTTTTAGTGATGAATATTAAATATGCCATCACAAGCCAGAAGAGCAAGCAAATCTATCTCAGAAGTATGGTAAAAGACTCTTTAGAAGAAATGATGATAGGATTTATCTTTAGGTACTTTGAATATGTTGTCTGGAGAAAAATACCATGCTTTGTTAAATAGAGGAAGACGAAGATGAAGCCCAAAGAAATGCACAGAGATTAACTGAAACAATGGTCTTTATAATAGCAATCATTTGGGATGTCACAGAACCTGACTATGCTTTCTTCTGTTGCGCATTGGGTCACTATGAGTCAGTACTAATGTGGTAGTATCTAAAAATAACAAAAACAGAGTTCTCAGTACATTTAAATTGAGGGGGAAATTGTGCACTTGGAATAACTTCTATTCTTGGCTGCATTATTGAACTGCTATAACAATGGGTCAGGCCATTAAGACCTTCTAACATGAAATAAAAATAGTTCCTTGACATTCATGCTATGTTGTTAATGATCTTCTTTTGCTTTTTTCTGTTTAGATAAAAATATAATTGTCTAGTTTATCTGTTTTAAGATGGGTCAGCTTATTGACACTACGCTAGAAGGTCTGTAGATTCACTCTGAGTCATAAATAACTCCGAGACAGTGAAAGGAAGGACATTTGAATTTATGTACTTCAATTTTTTTAAAGAAAATTGTGGAAACTAATTGCATGTGAGATATCTCCAGGGGTATTTCTGTTTAAGGGTTCAGAGACCCAACCTAAACAAGTATTATAGTCCATAGATAACACCCAGAATATATACTGTGAGCAGTCATCAAGTCATGTAGGCTTATGTATCGACAGAAGGGGTTCGAATGACATAGTGGATTGTGTGTTGTGCTGCCAATGACAAGGATGGTGGTTCAAGGTTACCAGTTCCTCATCAGAAGAAAGATGAGGCTCTCTATTCCTGTAAAGGGTTGCAGCCTACGGAACCTACAGGGGACCCATTCTATTCTCTTCTACAAGGGTTCCGTGGAGTCAGAGTGGACTCAGTGGCCATGTGTTTGGTTTGAGTTTAGCCACATGATTTATAGACACTCGTTTCTACCTAGCTCACAGTCTCTTACAGGATGATATGTCTTGGAATAGAATATAGGGAAGAAGTAAGGCCTTATTTGTTTCTGCTAGGGGAGAAAGCAAGAAAGGTTCTCCTCTTCCTCCTCTTTCTCCTCCTCTTCCTCCTCGTTCTACATTCCTCACTGGTCATAGAGTCTCAAGACCTCCTACCCTCATTATTAAAGAGTCTAAGGGCAAGACAGTATACCATTGAGTTTCAACAAGATTCTAGCATGGAATTCTTACCAGATTCTGTAATATTTCTCCAATACAGGAAATTTTAAAAGATTTATCCATTTTCTCTAAAGTGAGTACTTGTGGTAGTAGAAGTCTATATTCATTAAAATGAGTAACTTGGAAAGTACAATAAAATACATTTGATCCAGTTCAGCTCCAAAGGTAGGAATAATTCCCACATCACTCGAAATTCTGTTTTATATACAGATTTTTTATTGTCAATTTGCTTTGGTTTTGGGGTTTTTTTTTTGTTTGT
Organism: Nesogale talazaci; assembly: GCA_004026705.1. Classification (NCBI taxonomy): domain Eukaryota; kingdom Metazoa; phylum Chordata; class Mammalia; order Afrosoricida; family Tenrecidae; genus Nesogale; species Nesogale talazaci. The sequence continues at coordinate 96,653 of PVJH01002346.1, read as the reverse complement.
TTGTTTTGGGGGGAGGGCATCACTGCCCTCTGGTGGTGGGAGTAGGAGGTCCAGCCATGCTGCAGGATTTGAACCTCCAACCCAGTGGGCCGCAGTCCTGCGCACAACCACTATACCACCAGGGCTCAGCCCCCAAATACGGATTATTTTTATGCAACATCTCACAATGGGAAACTATAGAAATGCATTATATGTGCTGGTTATTAATGTACAGATAACATGCATCTTCTATATTTGTTTGTGAAATTCTACACCAAGGATATATTTTTATAAGAATTGCTATGCCAATATTCTTTCTTTTTTAATGTTGCTGTAGTACTATATAGAAAGCAAAATATATTTCAAAAGACACTATTTACATAAAATCATAGCATAAACAAACAAGCTGTAAGTATATGAAAATTTTTATCTTTATTAATTGATAAAATCCCTGTCCTAGTATGGTACAATAATCACTGCTAGCTGCATGTGGCTGAATACATAGGTACTGAGACTGAAGAATTTAATTTTAAATTTCATATTAATAACATCTCAATTTTAAAAGGCAAATGTTCAGGTTAACTACTGAAAAATAGTAAGTTTCTTTTAATAAGTATGTAAATTTCCCTCTTGAAATGTAAATTTTATGTAACCTAAATATGGACAAAATATTCATCATAAAAACTTAACATCTACGATTAGTGTAAAATGGTGCCTCTTCAGCACACATGGTTTGTCCTGGGATAAGGAATTAAAGTAGCCTACTTACATTCAAAACACAGTACTGCTGGAAGAAGACCTGGTAATCTATATAGCAAACATCACAGGACACAGAAAAACAAAACCTACAGAGCAATGGAATTTGCAAGAGTTGAAATTGAGTGAACAATATTAGATTTGTATAATGATGTTAACTTAGAAATATTTACAGTATAACAAGACAGGCAATACACATCACTTATACACTGATACTATTAAGTGTTAAATATTTTCACATATTCAGCTAAAAATTAGATTTTACCTGCTAGTGTTTGCAATAGATAGTGTGGAGATACCAAAACTTCTAATTACTTATATGGTTCCCCTTACATTGCTTTTACACAGAGCTTCTTTCACAATGGTAAACCATTTATTGTGTCAAATCTTATGGCTTTTGATTAAACATTTCATGGGGCTTCAAAATAATTACATCAATTTTAATCAATCAGTTATATCACTTATATTTCAGGCAAACTGGCAGGACAAATCTAAAATCACATGGAATTGCTTACAAAGCATTTTAAGAGGTTTATGTCTTTTCACACAAACAACTGAACGGCTAGGTTATTAAGCTCTCCTTTTTCATGTAGCTCATTTTCTTGGCTCACACAGATATAATTCCCTTGGCTTCATAGTATAAATCTATGTTGTAATATCTCCTACTTCACCCTGAGAAAAATACCTTGCCACTTAAGCCCTGCAATATTAGTGAACAACACTTGGCAGTAATTTCCTGGCCATATAATGATAGAACTATAGCAATTGGAGACATTTGAAATATATCCTGGCAAAGAAAAAGATGTCATCTGAGGTCATCTACTTACAAAAAGAAAGGTGTACAATGATCTCAGTGGTCTTTTCAAAGCAATGGAGGAAATCAAGAAAATAAAACAAGTAGAAGATATTAAAAAAAGTCAGATGCTCTCTGTGGTAGGTATATAACTTCATGTCAACTTAAAAATAGAGATCTGCATATATAATATAGTGTAGGGGTGGAGTCTAGCCTGTCAATCAGTTTATATCTTGATGGTACCTCCTCATTATCATGTGACCTTCTCATAAGGAGAATCCATGAATTCCCTCCCCCCTCCCCAACTTCTGCTGGCTGATCCTGTTTGTTGCTGGAGCTCTGGAGCTATGTATACTACCATTGTATGCACAAAACTTTGGACCCACTGACCTATGATCTTCCTGCATCTGCATCATTGCATGTGTCTATGTGAGTCTGAAAAGGGCTTATGGATCAGCGTCAGACTTAACATGGACTGGGCTGGCATGTTTTCTTGACGTGTGATTGCTTCTTGATATAAACCTTTTATTTGCACTTATATAAATGTCACTCAATGTTTTTCTAGTCAACCTAGCTTAAAACACACTTCCAATCTAAACATTTTCACTTAAGTTCAGCTATTTTAAAAGTGATATACAGCACAGCAATGACACTAATTACAATGCTGTACAATGTTTGGGTACATATGTCTGGGCCCACTATGATACACGGCATCCCTCGCTGACCCAAGCCCCTATGAGGACCACAATGAAGAAGCAGGATTGAGATTGTAACCTGTCTGACCCAACCACACCATGGCAAAACACTAATGGTATGAAACAGAGCATGTAGTTCCTAAGGGCGTGCCACGGATGTACTTTGGGGCCAGGGTGTGAGATCCTATGAGACTCAATCAGGGGCCACTCCTGGAGGTCAACAAACAGACCTTGGATTATTAAAAAATGTTTGGGTAAGTTATTCTTTTTCTGTGGCTGCACCCCAACATATCTAAAATCTGAGCTCTCCTAAGAAGGGTCCCCATTAAGAAATGATTATGCAATTATCTATTGCTCACCATTTGGGTGGTTTTCATGGTGGCAACAATAATGCTGAAAAAAGTTCAAGCTGCACTGAATGCATTAGCCTAAAATAAAGTTCCAGGAATTGATAGAACATCAGTTGAAATATTTCAACAATCCATTGAAACCTGGGAGGTACTTCCTTGTTTATGCCAGGGAATTTGGAAGGCAGCTATTTGGTCAACTGGTTGGAAGAGATCCATGTGTGTTCCTATTTCAAGGAAAGGTGATCAAAAGCCATGCTCAAATTATGGAGTGAAAACACTGATATGACATGCAAGTAAAATATTGCTGGAGATCATCCAACAACAGTTGCAGTAGTTGACTAGAAGATGTTAGATGTTTAAAGTAGATTCAGAAGAGAGTATGGAACAACACTGTTGATAGAAAATGGATCATGGCTCAAAGCAGAGAATATCACAAAAATATTCACTTGTGTTTTATTGACCAGGTTTGACTATGCAAAGGCATTCAACTGCGAGGATCATACCAAACTATGGTAACATTGAGAAGCAAGGGAATTCCAGAGCACTTCCTAGTGCTTCTGAGGAACTTGCACGTGGATCAAGAGGCAGTTGTGGGAATAGAACAAGGACATACGTCTTGGTTTAAAATTAGGAATGGTGTCTGCCACTGCTTTGTAGTCTCACAATGCTTGTTATATCCGTATACGAGCAAATCCTTGGAGAAGCTGGATTACAGGACATCTTGATTGAAAGAAACCTATTAACAACCATGTGTGATATGCCTACAGCATAGACTTTCCTCCCGAGAATGACGACTTGAATGACTTGCTGATAAAGATGAAGGCCTTCAGCCCTCAATATGGATACCAACTCAATACCAAGAAGACCAAAATCTTCACCACTGCACCAAGAGGCAACACCACGGTAAATGAGAAGGGGCTGAAGATGTCATAGATTTGGGTCTTGCTTTCCTCCACACTCAGTGCTCACAGAAGTAGCAGTCAAGAGATCGCCTCGGGCAAATCTGCTGCACAAGACCTCTTCAGAGAATTGAAAAGCAACGATGTTACATTGAGAAGGAAGGGATGCCTGAACCAAGTCATAGTATTTTCAATTGCCCCAAATGCACGTGAAAGTTAGACACTGAGCACAGAAGACAGGAAGAATCTCGCGCTGGAGAACAAATTACAAAGTACCAGGGATTACTGGAAGGATAAGCTAGTCTGTCATCAAAGTGTGGCCAGAGTGCTCCTAGGAGACAAGGATGGTGAAACTGTATCTAACATCCAATGGACATACTGCCATTTAAGAGACCGGTTGCTGGAGAATAACACTGTGTTTGGTAGAGGGCAGCGAACAAGAGGAGGCTCTCAAGAAGATGGAGCAACACCATGGCTGCAAGAATGGGCTCAACAAAGGGAACAGTTGTGTGGATAGTGTTGGGCCATGCAGTGGATGGCTCTGCTGTTCATAGAGTCACCGTGGCCTGGAACCAGCGAGATGACACTAATGGCAGCAACCACAAGGCGGTGCTGAAAAAGATTCTGCATTATGCTTTATTTACATGTATAGTTATTTAGGAAGAGGGAACAATTGATGTACATATCGGGACAACTTATAGACAGTGTTGGCAGCAATTCACCTAAGCATTTTTCCAAGACTTCAGAAGAGAACGATGTTGTAGCTTCCATCACCTGAATGAACTTAGCATTTGCTGACCGAAGTGGGTCAGTTACAATAGGACAAACACTACACAGTTCCACTTATATAAACTATGTAGAATAAGCAAGTGTGGAGAGACCAAAATTTACTAGTGATCGCCAAAGGTGGATAAGAGGAAGGGGGACAGAGGACTGGCGCGGAGGTTCAGTTAAGGACAAGGGCAAAATGCAGGTGCAGACAAGGGGGAGGGTTGAGTAACATGACGACTATCTTAAATGTCACTAAGTTATAAGTGGAAGAGCTGTTGAAATTGCAATTTTAAAATATATTCATATATGTATTGACAATGTTTACTTATAAGATAAAAAAGTTAAAGCATTTAATTCTGTCAAATGAAGGTACAAAAATGGTTAAATTTCAAGTCAGGAAAAGCTAGTACAAAAATTCCAAAAATAGGCACAGACTGAATAATGTAAAACTGAAGGGAGAATCTCACTCAGCAGATCGCCATGCAACCACAGCAATGTTTCCTAAACCACTGAAGCAGATGATTCAAGAAAATCACCTACTGGAACAGGTTCAAAAAGCACAGGTTTATTCTGTTGTTGCTGCATGTGGTGGTAGTTGTAGTTATGTTGCTGAAAAAACTAATGTGTGATCAAATTTTATTTGCTATTTTAAAGTACGCTTCTTCACTTTCACAGTGCCTCCCCGCCAGCTATCTACTTCAGTGATTGGCACCTATTTCCTATAAAGGTCATACAGTGCATATGTTAGGTATGGGGGTCATACAATCTCAACGGAGACTATTCAATGTGGACATTGTAGCCAAAGGAAGATACAGAATAGCTACACAAATGGGACTTGCTCTGCTACAATAAAAATGCATTTATTTTATGAATGGCTGCAGGATAAGATTTGCTCAACTGCCTGTAGTTTGTTTACTCTTGATCTATTTCTTTGAATAGGTCTTGCCAGCTTGATTTTTGCTAATTTTCATGACAATTCTGTTTGAGTAGAAGAGTATTATGGAGGTTTTTGCTATAGTCTGTTTGGTTTTTATTCCATTTATTCTATTTGGAGCTCCCTGATGTTCTTTATGGAATCCTCCCCAAGTGGTCTTGAAGTTTTAAATGACTGCTAAGGAAATGAAAGCCTGGCTCTTGTGGTGGTTTTAAGGATGATGAGCTAAGTGAAATGCAGCAAGTGGACAGTGGAAATTATGAGAGAAAATGCATGAAACTCTTCCTAGAAAAGAACATGCTTAGTCTACTCAGCACAGAGCTAGCATGTATTTAGAGAGCCATTAATAGCTATCTTAAATCTCTAAGGACACAATAATCCAAAAGTGAAATCAACTCGGAAGCAACGGATGGAGTGAGACTCAGTCTGGAAGACATCACTTAAGCACTTGGATCTACCCAGATCTGACCCCAAAACATACCAGTTTGAGACAATGCATTTCCTTTATCAGTCTATTTGTTTCAGAGACTTTAAGCTGAGTTTTTGTCCTTTGCATCCAAAAAGTGTAGACATATATCATTTTATTGTGCTTCACCTTCCTGTATTCCATTTATATGCATAGCATTTTACATGTTCATTTTATTTAGAAACTATCTAACAGAAACATGTTTTAATTGGTCAATGTGGCTTTGCATCCCTATTTTTCCTAGGCTTTTAAAAATGCTTTTATTCACTTATACTTCACATGTTATACAATTAATTGTTTAATCAATTTAATAAATATTTTCCATCATCACCACAATCGCTTTCAGATTATGTCGTTTTCATGCTAATTGTTGTTAGGTCCCTATTTCCCACATCCTCTCCTGCCATCCTCAAATTGTAACCGTCTCTATGGATTTTCCTAACCTGGACTTCATATTCAGGAAAATCACACAAGGCACAGAAAGGCAGCAATCAATACCAATAATATTAGACAATTTAGAAAACACACAACAATGACTAAACAAAACATAGGACAAGTTCAACTGGGAAAAAAACAGAAGAGCAAACACTGAAGTTACTTGAAAATGGTCAAAAGGATGAGTGAATGAGAAGATATTAAATTTTAACATGACTACATCTACCATAACCCACAATACAAAACTCTCTATCTGATAGCAGGACATGCACATCCCTAAACTATGTTCAGAAGGCAGTCAGTGAAGGTGTAAATCATGTAGGGGCCCTGAAAATGGATTTTTAGATCTCACTGTCACCCATAGCCTTCTGCAAAACCAAGTGTTCACAATTTAAGCTCTGGTACCATTCCCTCCTTATGATTTGGAGTACAGTATTTACAGTCCTTGGATCACACGGGCTTCAATCAAAGTGTATAGCAGGTGAATCAGTGCCCTCGTTCCAATAGTATGTGCTCATTCTTTATCTCTGCATCACTGCTTAGCAATTCTCACAATATTACTGACTTTTAATAATACTATTGCACACTTAGCAGTGCTCTAAAACTAAACCCACTGTCCTTGCTGCTATTCCAGGTCCTTGCAATTATATACTAGGAATCTTTTTTGGAGCGGGTGAACCTCTTCTTTCTCCTTTATACTGCCCAGCTAGTAGGGAGCAGAACACAAGGTGACTCATTATGAAACAGCATAGAAGTGATCCTGCAATAACTCTGAGGGAAACCTGTACTGACAAAGACATACAGAGACTTCTGCTGAAAATGTAGGCTTGGACTTTCTTGTCTGTCTCAATAAATTTGTGATGCTAGAGACTGAAATACTGTACTCATTTTCTGATATGTTCTATACTAACAAACTAGTTGCCCTCACGTGGACTCCAATTTCAAAACGACTGCATGCTTTTCAAAGTGGAACTAAGTATTCCATGTGTTCTTTTGTTTGTTTAATTTTTTTAAAAAATTATTTTATTAGGGGCTCAAATAGCTCATCACAACCCATCCATCCATCCTTTGTGCCAAGCACATATACACATTTGGTGCCATCATCATTCTCAGAACATCTGTTTTCTATCTAAGTCCTAAGTATCAGCTCCTTATTTCCTCTTCCTCCCTGCTGCCCCCTCCCTCGTGAGCCCTTGATAAGTTTTAAATTATTACTATCATGTTACATCTCTGACGATGTCATTTCCTTTCATCCACTTTTTTGTCTGTCCCCCGGGGAGGAGATGCTATATAGATCCTTGCAACCAGCTCCCCCTATCTCCCCCACCTTGACTCCACCCTCTGGGTATCGCCACTCTCACCACTGGTCCTGAAGGGATCCTCTACCCTGGATTCCCTGTGTTTCCAGTTCCCATCTGTACCAGTGTACATCCACTGGTCTAGCTAGATTTGTAAGGTAGGTCCATGTAGTTTTTCAGGCTGCTAGTTTTCAGAAGCATATTGTCATACTTTTCTTCTAAGATATTTCCAAGTGACTTAGAACTGCCACTACTTATACTTGTTTATAAGTAAAATATGTAATGGTTTACATCACCCATGGGCTTGTATTATGAACATGACAGCATTAGGTAAGAAAGAAAAATAAACAGTAAAGTTGTAATTCTATTCAGATTTGGTCAAATGTAAAGATCTACTTTTTCTGTTATTGAACAGTTATTCATCACATATTGTTTAAATAATTTACTGCCCTCTTATCATGAAGCAGTAGAAAAATTTTGATATATATTTAAGAAGAAAAAATATTATGCTTCATTAGGAAATAACTAATCAACATTTCTAGCAACATTAGCATTTAATTTTATTGTAATGCATTGTACTCACATCATTAATTATCATAAGTAAATGCAGGTTACTTTTACATTGATATTCTTTACATAAATATACATAACAATATTTTGGATTTCCCTGTAATTTCACATTAACAATCTATTAGTTATTCAAAGCATAATTGAATTTTGAAGAAAAAGCCTAACCCTATTAATTAAGGTCTAGCACATACTGAGAGCAATTCTAGAATTTCATTTCATATTTTGTGCCAATCTGATGTAGTCATCTTTATATTAGTCTTCTCTCCCACAAATAAAGTGTAATTTGTTTGAGGTTGCTCTGTGTTTTACTAGTTTTGACTCTTGAAATGAACTATATTCATTCTACATAAAAGTGATTCAATTGAACTACTTTTCTTTGGAGACACTCAGATTGGTTTGCTCACATCTTTATTAAAAATAAAATTGAACAAATGAGAATACTAGTTAATTTTTTAAATGGCCCTTAACTACTGCTTTATATCCTGTCACCTTATCTAGAGTCTTAAGTGACAGATCCTGAAATTAGGCTCAATAAATTTGACCCAGATGTAGAAAGTAACAAAATGAGAGCTTGAAGCAATCTTGGAGAGAAAAGCCAATCATTGGCAGATGATTACTAAGCTAAAGATCTGATCAGAATTTCTCCAACTGAAAGAGATGAAGAAGCATCTTGTCCTCCAATTACATCATTGAAGAATTATATGGGCAAAAATTTCAACTATTCAGGGAGCTAAAACGAAGATGAAAGGGAAAATGAGAGGCATGGTACCAAAATAATTTTTATAAGTTTAAACATCATAGGAGGTAGTGTATAGTAAATTGCTCATATGTAAGGTCAGGTGAAAACTAAGGAAATTTTAAGAGTCATGGGAGCGAAAATAATACCTTGGGTGTGCCCCACCCAAATTTCACAAATATTTGAAGAACAGATTTTCTATATTGAACATTAATTTGACAAAAACCCTAATGAGCTGTGGGATAACATGAAGAGGATCATTCATAAAGAAATTTCAAGGTCAATATGATGGCAGGAAAACTCAAATTGGATGCAAGAAGAGACACTAAAACTTGTAGTCTTAACTGTACAGAACCTAAGAAAAGTAAAAGAAATGATGACGTCAAAGAGCTGAATAGAAAATTTCAAAAAAAAATTTTTTTTAATTGGGCTGAGCCCCGGTGGCATAGTGGTTGTGCGCAGGACTGCGGCTCATTGGGATGGAGGTTCAATTCCGGCTCCCAGGAGCAAAGGCTGGGCCTCCTACTCCCACCACCTGAGGGCAGTGATGCCTAAAAAAAAAAAAAAATTCAAAGAGCATCCCATGAAAACAAAGTAAAATTTTTATAATGGAATGTGAAAAGAACTAGAGTTTAAAAACTAAAAAGGAAGAACACACCATATCAAAAACATCAAAACGAAAGAAAAATATTGAAGACTTGAGGTGCAATATTTAAAAATTCTATGGGCAAAATATTGGCTGATCCAGGATGCTTCAAAAGAAGATGAAAGCAATAAATATACAGTCACTTTACCCAAAGAAATAGTGGGCAGTCTACCATTTCAGGAGGTAACATATAAGCTGCTACCAATAATATCAAATAATATTAAACTGTACTGAAAGCATTAGCTAAAACAAGGTTCCAGAAACTGATAGGATACCAACTGATTTGCTTTAAAAAGTGAATGAAACAGTGGAAGCACTCATTCGTCTATGACAGAGAATTGGGAAGGCAGTTACTTGGCCAACTGACTAAGTGATTCCTCTTTATATCAATTCCAAAGAAAGGTGATAAAAGAGAATGCTCAAATTAAAGAAAAATATCATTGATATAATATGAAAGTAAAATTTTGTTCAATATAATTCAACAATTGCTTTAGTATTCTGACATCATATTGTATGAATTTGAAACAAGACTAAAGGGGATGTGGAATAAGGGATTTCAGGTGAACTTTGGCCGAAATCAGATCACACCAGTAAGATGTCTACATATGTCCTATTGATTATTCAAAATCATTTGACTCTGTGGATCATAATAAACCACAGATAGCCTTGAGAAGAACAGGGTGTCTGGCACTTCATTGTGGCCATGTAAACGTGTACATGGATCAAGAGGCAGTTGTGCAAACAGAACAAAGTAATATTTCATTGTGTAAAATCAAGAATAATGTAAATTGGGATTGTATCTTCTCATCATGCTTACTCAATCTCTATGTGGAGCAGATCATCAGAGAGACTGGATTATATCAAGAGGAATGCACCAGGATTACAGGACAATGCAAACGGCAGAGGCTTACCGACTAAAAGGGAGAACGCAAGATACCTCCTGATGAAGATCAAGGATTACAACCTTCAATACTGATTACTACTCAATGTCACTAACACCAAAACCCACACAGCCGGACCAGTAAGTACCACTGGGACAGATGCGGAAAATATTCCGGTTGTCACATATTTAGGTTTGCTCGGACCCACAATCAATGCTCAAGGAATCAGCAATCAGGAGATTGAACAATGCATTGCATTGGAAATTTTGCTGCACGAGATCTCTTGAAAGTGTGGAAAAGCAAGGGTGTTACTTTGAGAAATGAAGAACACATGACCTAAACCCCAGTGTTTTCAATGGCTCCATATGCATGTGAAGATTGGGCATTAAATAAAGAAGACTGACAAAAAAAATCTATCAATTGTGCTACGGTGTTGGGGAACAATATTGAAAGTACTATGGACTGCCAGAAGGGCAAACAAATCTACCTTTTAAGAGGCATAGTCAAAATTCTCTTTTGAGGCATGTGTGGTAAGACATCTTTTCAATTACTTAGGGTATGTTGTCAGCCCTGGGGAAGGATAACGTGCTTGATAAAGTAGATGGGTGGTGAAAAAGAGAATGGCCTTCAGTGAGATGTATAGACAGAGTGGCTCCAACAATTGTGAGACCAGGCAAGACGAGGCAGTGTTCTGTTCTGTTGTCCATTGGGTTGCTCTGATTCAGAAAGCATTCAGTACTTCCAATAACAACATATGATAAAGGACTAATGTCACTGAAGAAGTTTTTCAGTTTTCACTGAAACACTGAAGGCATTGGAAAAATAAAAGGCTTTCATAATGGAAATAATATCAATATAAATAGTTCAAAAAAGTGTTGCAATGCTAGAAGGACATACTTGTCTGTGCAAAAAAGTCTGGAGGATAGCAGTGGGGAGCCATGCTTGTCCCCATTCCAATAAAAGGTAAGCAATCCAAGTCTGGAAAGTATGGACTATGTTCTTAATGTTGAAAGCTAGAGATTTTTTTCTAAAAATATTTTTTTAAATTGCTGAAACTGTACATCAACAAGGAACTATTAGAAATTCACCCTGCATTTAGAACAAGAAATATAAGTGCTGATCTTAGCTCGATCTTATCCCAAAGCAGAAAATACCAGAAAGGTGTTTACTTGTGTTTTTCTAATAATGTGAAGGCATTTAACTATGTGGAGCATAACAAATTATGGATAACATTATAAGAAAATGGGATTTTCAGAACACTTAATGGTACTTAATTGTGCTGATGCAGAATTGGTACATGGATCAAGAGGCAATTGTCCAAACAGAACACGAGACTACTGGTTCATTTAAAATTGGAAAGTGTGTGCAGTGTGGTCGTATCTTTTCACCCTATTTACTCAATCTGTATGCTGCTCAATCTGTGAAACTGGGCAAGAAAGGATGAATGCACTACCAAGCTTTGAGGGAAACATTAGTGATATGCTTACGACAGAATAATGTTTGCTAAATAAAGACAATTTGAAATATTTACTGATGAAATTAAAAAAAAAAAAACTATAGCCTTTTGTATAAAATTGGAGAGGAAAATTCTGAAAAAGACAGTAAATATACTTCAGAGAATTGCACTCTCCTGAGAAAGAGAATTGGGCTATTTATGCACTAACACTCTATATTCATGCTTGGGGGCCCATCCCTAAGGGGTTTAACGCTATCGGCTTGAGAAGAATCCTTCGGGTATAAAAATGTGATAGTAACTGGCATCATTCTGAATGCCTGAAATGATCATTCTGGAGAGACAGAGGTAAGGCAGTTACAGTTTTGGTTATGCATACCTACTTCTTTCCTTTCCGCTTTTCCTGTGAAGTAATCTGATCACTTATTTTACCTTACTAGCTTATTGAGAAGTAGTCCTGGTAGAGCTGCTAGGCAAATAATATTGCACTGCTAACCCTAAAGCCTGAAGTTCAAAATCACCAGGGAGAAAAAACAGCACTTACGATATTAACAGAATACCCTACCTAAGGTCACTGTGTGTCAGTACTGACTTGATGTCAGCGGGTGATGGTGATCTTATTATAAAACCATATTCATAACATACTCAAAAACATATTAAAAATCTTTAGGGATTATTTCTCTTTCTCTCTTTCTCCCTCTCTTTCTCTCTTTCTTTCTCTCCCTCCCTTATGCCATCCCTCTCCTTTGTTTTTTATCTGTTACCCAAATTTGCTTTTAATGCTCAGTTATGTTCCAATGTGGCAAAAATGTCTATGTACAAGACTTGGGAATGCATACATTCTTGGACTGAAAATACAAAAATTGAGAACAACTTCCACTATGTTAAGTTTCCTTTTTAAATCTTGATACCCATCAAATTCACCAAAACATGATAGGTATTAATCAGATATTAATCCTGTTGAAAGTATAAGTAACCTAATATTTTACATATCAATTCAAAGATTACAACATTAATAATTCTAGTTTCAGGGCTGAGCCCCGGTGGCGTAGAGGTTGTGCGCGGGACTGCGGCCCCTGGGATGGGGGTTCAATTCCAGTAGTGGGGCTGGGCCTACTACTCCCACCTCCAAAGAGCAGTGATGCCCCCCCAAAAAAAATAAAAATAAAAAATAATTCTAGTTTCACTTAGCAATATTAGATTTGAAATATTATGTTTGATATGAAATATTAAATTTCATGTTTTACTAAAAGTCCTACTTCATGGTGTCTAGAGTATAGAAATTTCATTCCTTTCATTCATTTATTATTTTAACAAACAACAAAAAATAATATTTCTATTTAATATATATCATTGCTCTAATCCATAATCCCAATAATTCTGAACATAACATGGTTCAGAAATTTAACAAAATAATAGTCCCCTTTTCATTTCCTTTCCTATGTATTGCCATTCATAGAGATATTCCCAAAGAAAGAAGCATGCTCTGTTACCAAATTATTTATAAATAATTACAATGGTCCCCAAACAATGGTATATTATGTATTTCTCCAATCTTGTGTTATAGCAAAATGCCAGTCCAGAGGAGTCTAATTAGCAAAAGCTTTTCCATCCATTCTTCTTGTCCTTTCTCAACCAGTGGCAGCTTGTTTCTGCTCCTGGAGCTCCAGGTTAGGACATATCATAATACAAGAGATCAACCAGCCAACCTCAATATCCTGAAGATAATGCCACCATAATAAGATACTTGATCATTTATTTGTTCAAAGAGTACATAGTTCCTCATTGAGGAAGCTGTAAACTAAATTCCAACATAAATCAGGATTATTCTGAAAAAATAAGTTATTGCTAAAAACACAATAAAAATTTTAGCAATCAAAATTTCTTTTCCAAATATATTCATGCTTATGTAGGCTTGTAATCATTTTTCCTATGCACTTACATAACATAGGATACCAACTAACTAATAGCCACCAACTTATAGTCAACATAGAATGAATGACACACTTTACACTCTATTTTGAACAATGTTTTTTAATTCTAGTGGGTGTATTATCATCATAACACAGCATTTGTATATTTGAACTAGTCACATTGCAATTAATCACATTTAACCATGCTTTGTGAATTGCCCATAACCACATCTATCCAGTCACTACTATTATATCAGACAATACACCTCTAGTCTTAATCAGAAACAAAATACTTTCCCTTTCTTTTTTATTTTAAGAAAGTTTTTCAGGGGGTGTGAAGAAAATGCATGTAAGTCAGTAAAGATAAGTGGGTCTGATAAACTGCATCTGATCCAAAATTGGCATGATTTCAATACTTCTTGTCTTCAAATACTGGATACTGGCACCAGTGATATTACTGATCAGGTATCTACACTTAGGAAATGTATGATACATTTTCTTTCATCACAGAAGAAGGAATATACCTAAAAAACGTTCTAACATCAACTTGTTTCCAATCCTAGGATTTCCAGACCTATAAGTCTGTACATGAATAGATTCACTTTTCTTTTGCCCTTGGAGTGGTGGTGGATTTGTACTGCTTAACTTGGGGTTGGAAGCCCAATAATTAACTCAGGGCAGCATCAGGACTCCTTAGGAAATATATAGTGGAAGAAAAATAGGGAAAAAGACATTCACTTTTAAAGTTGTTTAAAGAGTGAATTCTGTTTCTCTTTTTATGTTTTTGTTATAAGTTGGGGGGTGCAATAAGATGTCACTGAAGTTTGATTTTCCTTATCTAGCAAAACTTGGTAACAGTTATATATATTTAACTGGTTAGGAGCCTGATGGCACAGTGGTTATGTCTCTGGCTGTGATTCACAAGGCCTGAAGTTGAAAACCACCAGTAACTCCTTGTGAGAAATAAGGGGCTTTTAAGTTCCATAAACCTTACTGTCTCTGAAACCTGACAGGGTCATTCTAACCTAAAATCAGACTTGACTGGATGAAAGTAATTTTGGTGTTTTATTGCTAGGAAGAAAATATATACTTTTCTTTTCATATTTAGCCTTCATGTATATTTACCATACCAACTAAAAACAAGCCTATTGCTACCAAGTTGATTCAATGGCTATAATCTTTATGGGAGGGTTCCTGCTATCTTTGTTCCTCCAAGGAATGGGGGTGTTTGAACAGCCCACTTTGTGGTTAGTCATCCAATGCTTAATTAGTAGCACCACCAGAGTTCCTGACATTTGATATATCAGGACTATCGAATGTAAATTTCCTTATCTAAAATGTAAATTGAATTTGAGTTAGAATTATCTCCATTGTAGATTCCTTCTTATTCAAATATTTCATAATTCAATGAAAATGTTCAAAGTATATTGATAGCATAGATGAAACTAAAGAAAATTATCCCATTCACCAAACTACAATGCTAAGAAGCAAGGTTATTTCTGTTTCATTCTGATTTGTGTAGGAAAGCAGTCTAGGTGAAGTGCAAGAACACTGGACTTCTACCTCCTCAGATATTATGTGGGGTAGTTCTTAAAGAAGGTATAATGAAGGGCTATATCCTATGTACTTAGCAACTGAGAAACATATGAGCTAACCGATCCAAAGGAGTCCTCATGGTGCAGTGGTTAGGTGTTGTGTTATCTACAAGGTTTGTAGTTTGAAACCACCTCATGGGGGAAAGGCTAGAATTTCTACTCCCATAGAGATTTACAGTCTCAGAAACTCACAGAACTGGTCCTATCCTGCCCTACGGAGTCACTGGTAGGCAGCATTAATTCTATGGCAGTTAGGAACAATCCAAATAGTTGATAAAACTAATCAAAATTGGAAGATAGTTCTACATAGACCAACCAATCTAGAGTCTACAATGGCTTCACCCAATAAGTATCAGCACAGACAAGTAGTGACTGGGAAGAGTTTAAATTTTGAAGATTCAGTTAATGGATAACAAACTCACCACACTACAGTTTTCTCATTTAAAGGAAGTAGGAGTGTGTTGATAAGTAGTTTTTTTTAGAAACATAAATTAACTAAGCACACAGGGAAGGAATTTTAAGTAAATGCAATAGTATCTAAATATTTTTTGTTTTGTTTTGTTTTGTTTTTTGTTACTATCTAAATATTAATATTATAGTTTAAATCAATTTAAGCTAACAACTGTTCAAGTAAGTTTAGTTCAACTTGGTAACAGTTATATATACTTAGAAAAAATACATTATAATTACTCTAGTATACAGAGAAATCAATATCAAAAACTCTGCACCCACTGGCCTGTGACTTCGTGAGTCAGAAGGAGATGTTATAGACTGGTATCGGGCATATGAGACTTGTGATTTTGAACTGGACTGGGTTGGGATGCTTTCTTAATATTCTATTCCTTTTGTATATAAATCATACCCTTATATCTATATGCAAGTCTATGCATTTGTTTATCTACTTTACCCGGCCTAATACACATATTCATTATCTAGCATAAGGTCATTTGTTTTGCTCTTGGCTTCATTCGCATTTGATGTTCGGCTACTGTGCTTCAATGTTGTATTTATTAAAATATTTATGCTAACCAGCAACCAATTTTAAAGTAATCAATAAAATTTCAATATACAGGTTCAGACTGTTGTGCTAATTAGAACATTACTAAAATAAAACTAAATTCATTTGTCATTTCAACATCAGTTATTACCATTTTTTCTGCTCCCCAAATGTTACTTTACTCTCAAACCTCACAACTTCGGGCATGAGGACAATATATAATCGCATAAGGACCTTTCAGATATGTCATATGTGAGTCTACTGAGGGCCAAATGAAATAATGTCTAGTAGGACATTGCATACGTGTTACAAGAACCATATCTATTTGAGAGTTTCTTTTTGATATCTCAGGGTGGCAAGCCATGAATTTGAATTATTTTACTGACAAAAATGTTGTAAGAACTTTGGACTGTCCAAAGAATTCACATATCTGTCTTGGAAGAAACTCAGCCAGCATGCTCCTTAGAGATGAGGATGGCGAGTCTTCATCTCAAGTTCTGTGAATATGCTGTGAGTTGAGAGCAGTTCCTAGAGAAGGACTCTCCGCTTACTTAGAAAGCAGAGCAGTGAAACCAAAGAAGACTTTTGCCAAATGGATTGACACAGTGACTGTTTGTGGCCTCAATCTTCTGGACGATTCTGAGACTGGCGCATGGTCAGGCAGGGTTTTGCTCTGCCGTACAGAAGATCACTGTGAGTTGGGCTTCACTCCATCCTTGAATAGAAGAGCACACTCTAACACTAATGAGGAAGCCATACTGGCACTGCCTTTTCTAACTAGCTCTTCTGTAGAAGCAAGAAACAAAGGAAGTATTTCTCTCCTGAAGAGTCACTGGTGGGTTGGGTGCTGGAGTACTAATGGCTAGGTCAAAAGTTTGAAATGACACCACATAGCAAGAATAAGACGAGGCTTTCAACTCCCACAAATATTGAGTTCTTCAAAGCATCAAGGGAAAGTTTTACTTTGTCCTGTAGATCACTACACTGGAGAAAGATGAAGCTTTCTGGTCCCTTGAACACTTCCAGCCTCTGAAATCCACAGTAACATTTCTACCTTGTCCTACAGGGTGGCTCTGTGTCTGAACTGACCAATGGAAGTGAGATGTTGTTGTTTAATAAGGTCACTGTGCATTAGCTATGATTTTGAGTTTTCTTTCTCTAGTCCAGCTCCACAGTTAATTAGTTTTTTAATTGCCCAGATATCTGAAGGCTGTTCAAACCTATTATTTAAACAAGAATTTAAAAAATAAAGTGATTTCATATTTTATGCCGCTCAAAGAGTAACGGCAGGCCTGAGAAACCTTTGTGTCTATGAGTTGGGTTGCTAACCACAGAGTCAGAAGTTCTAACTCACCAGCGGCTGCATAAGAAAAACAGACTTTCTACTCCTGGAGAGTTATAGTCTCTGCCTTCAGAGACGTTACTAAACTTGCTGTGAGGTAGAAAGCTCTGTACAATTCATTAAAGCTAATATTCTTGGGTAAAATATTGCACCTTACCCTTTCATCTCCCTTTTGACCTCTGTAAAAGTTATTACTATGGTTTTCTTTTAAACATTTTATTGGAAATAATTAATATAGGTAACATATTACTCTGTCAAATGCTGCAAAAATCAATTTCCAAACAATCTTCACAGCCCTGAACTCCATGACAACAGCTTCCTTTTATACCCTCCCCCCACCACAGTACCCCCCAGAAGCACTTACTCAACTCTCTGTCTCTATAGGTTCATCAGTCCTGAGTTTCAAATAGTGAAAAACAGAGAAACAGAACAAAAATTCAAGAGAGTGATCTCCAATGGCATAACACATCTGAGACAAACCCCAATACGAACAAACAAAAAAATACAGAAAATATTGGAGACTATATGAGGCCTACCATGCCTCAGAGAGGGGATCAACTGGCAAGGTTTTATCCCTTCAAACCAGGTGTATTCTATTGATCTTCTATAGTGATCTCTGCAATGCACACTGTTTAGTAACCACTTTCCTCCCACCACTCTATTTTTCTTCTTCTTTTTTTGAAGGACATCACTGCCTCTGGTGGTCATGGGCGCTACCCAGTGCAGCTTCTGAGAGCCGCCGCTGGATTTGAACCGCCAACCCCATGGGCCACAGACACGTACTCAATCACTTACGCCACTGGGGCTCAGCCCCTCTATTTTTCTTTTATTGAAATTTTAAAAATATTTTATTGGGGGCACTTAACAGCTCTTATAACAATCCATACATCAATTGTATCAGTCACATTTGTGCATTTATTGCCATCGTCTTTCCTTTTTTTTTTTTTTTTTTGCTTTCCACTGTTTTTGTTGTTTTGATTAAAAGATATTTTTATTATTTGGGACTCTTACAATTCTTGTTATAATCCATACATTGATTGCATCAGGTTAATTTATACATTTCTTGCCTTCATCCTTTTCTTGACATTTACTTTCTCCTGAAACCTGGATATCAGCTCCTCTATAGTTTTCAATGTTTATTTTCTGCTTTATATTTTATTGAAGCTTTTTCTGCTTTATCTAGTCGTTGTTGTTGGTGTGCTTGCTTGCTTCCTGTTTGTGCTTTGTATGGTGTACTGTATATGAAAGTATGGTGTCCCGTATATGAAATCCAGAGTGGTTAGATCTAACAAGACAGTGACTGAAGTGATAGCTGCCTAGGAGCCTGGTGGGGGACACTGGATGGAATGAGGAGTTCACAACCATGAATACAAGAAGAAAATGGTCTGCAACTGGGGTCATGACTGTACACGTCCTCTTGATATGTCTGAAAGACTCTTGATACATTGCATAATACATGTAGTACATGCCAATAAAACTACTTTACAGAAAGATTTATCATCTCAGAATCCCCGTGGCACAGTTCTATTCTGTCCTATTAAGTCACTGTGTGTTGGAATGGACTCTTCTTAACCAAGCAGGATATTCCTTTGCAGGAAATAGTCTCTCCTGAAAACACATCCAAAGTAAGGGAGATGGAGACTTTCATTCCATGCCTCTAAAGCTGTACTTTTTCTTGCAAGACAGATTTATTTGTTATTTTTGTAGTCTTTGGTGTTTTGTGAAAGTCCTTGTTGGCAACATAATTCAAATACACCAATTCTTTTTCAGTTTTCTTTACTTTCAAGGCATTTTCTGAAAGCCTTGTTCTATCTACTCTGACCAGATAACTTATGTCTATTACCGCCCATCTCAAAATTCACGCCATCCACTGTTTTCCAATATTCATTATAGAAATGATTCTGCATTTGGTTTTACAAACACCACTTATTTGGCTTTTAAAACCTTGAGGGAACAAGACACTTTCTGATATCTGGTTCCACTTTTAGTTGTGGCCCCAGGAATTCCCAACAGATTATTATCTGACTCCGTCTCTTCCCCGATATATAATGGAGGCATAAAATCATTGGAAGGAGTTCTGATAATTCACAAACTTCTGTGACCCAACTTGTTTGGTGGTCAGTAACCACTCAACATTGTCCATGAAAGAAAGAGCTGGAGAACTACTTCTGTGAATATGACAGGAGAGAAAGCCCTCCTTGAGGCTCTCCTTTGTCATCCAGGGTTTCTATGAGTTAAAAATCAACTGGACAGCACACAGTAATAATAGCATCCTTAGGAACACTGGCACTTTCAAGGAAGCACGGGCCAGAGAAAACTCAGACTAACCACAGAAGTCTTTCACACAGGGAAAGGGTTTCCATCAAAAGCAATAATTAGCTTTGCCAAGCCCTGGGGCCTTGCAATTTGGGGGTTTAGAAGCCAGTTCCAGTGAATGTACAACAAATAGAAGCTGTGTACTCTAGAAACACTGATCTTCTTTAACCATTGAAAGCATCATCTTTTTTTAGGGCATAAATGGAGCCTTTTGCTCAAGCCATATGCATACTGTAAACCTTGAAGAAAGTGCCGTTCATAATGGTGACTTTTATACCGAAGGGAGTAGGATTGGTAAGAGAGAACCAGCTCTTAAAGTTCTTGAAATGGCTTCCATGAATGAGGGGATTCAAAAATCATGGGGGATTTTTCATCATTTTACTTCTATCTTTCTGTATACTTTTTAAACTCTGCTCCTATTGCAATGTAATATGTTAAAGGATCTAATGGGAACAGGTAGAAGAGTTGATACATTTGAATACTAGGGCCAGTGAAGAATGGTGAAAATACCCTGGGCTGCTAAAAGAACAAACAGATCCGTCTTGGAAAAAGAAGACAAGAGGGCTCCTTAGAGGGCAGGAAAGCAAGACTTACTGTCAACATGTTGTCAGGAGAGACAAGTCCCTGGAGAAGGTGCTTGGTAAAGCAGAGGCCCTCAAGGAGATGGATCAACCAAGGAACAATTGTGCAGATGGTGCAGGATTGGAGTGTTTTGTTCTGCTGGGCATGGGGTCCTTCTGTGTCAGAACAGACTCAATGCACCCATGACCAACACATGCTGGCAATTTGGATCATACATGCATTTTTGAAGCAGTACAATATTCCCAATATTAAGCCCAGAGAGCACCTTAAAGCTAAAACTGACAAAATGGTTTTGAGGTAGTTGTTAACTGACTTGAAGTAGCTGGGCCTCATTTTGATCCTCTCACTTTAAACACAGGATTCCCAAAGGATTTAAAATAACCTCTGAGCAAATGTGATATCATTTGAAGGGAAGGGTGGAACTAAAACTCCCTGAGAAATTATTTCCAAAGTAATTTAAAGTATAAGCCTGGGAATATGTTTATTAAAGACTGCTATTTCAATGTTATTGCTGCTTTTCCCTGACATGCATCAAGATTGTTATTCAGGTTTAACTATGAGGAACAAATATTTTAAAGCAAGCATAATATTGATTAAAACAGTGCCAGACAGTTGTGTCTTTATAGTGTTATCATAAAATTTGTAAAACAGCCTTATTATATACAGCAAGAATCAAGATATATGTCTTCCTGGTGCCCAACTTTTACCAAAATTTTGATTAAATGGCATTTAGTCAGCTAAATTCTCTATCATAATGCACTTTATAATATTAACTATGAAATCCCACATTGTGCTATTTCTGAATTATATAACAAAACCAAGGTTTTCATTTTAACATTATGCTAGTGAGTACTATTTAAAAAGTTGGAAATCCGTGAACAATTTTTAAAATTAAAAATTTCCATCAAATGGTTAGATATAAAGATGCCAAGTAGGAGAAATTTGTTTTCAGGCCACAGCATTTGCTTTGGATGTAAGGGAATGATTTAATTATCACACATAAGAATGAATATGTCCAACTAAAATGCTTCATTAGGTCAATGGAGGATGAGTTAATGGGAAAAGTTGTTATTCAATAAATCAAGCATCAAAAACTGAGGGATAGAGAGGACACATCTGAGCTGTGACTTGGAGAGCAGGTATCATGGCACAAACAGTGGAGATAGGTGTGTAGTTGGTGTGGTCAGAGTTTCTTACCTAAACATGAAAGTCATACAAACTAACTTACCTTTTCTGACTCTATGATCAACAAGGAGGAAATTAACTGAGCAGAAATCGCACATTTCTTTTGTATCATCAGTGGTTATAATATGCTGCTATTGCAGTGTTGCAAATTACATAGTCCTAAAAGTTCACACATGGAAGACAGTATAATCTCTTTGAATTGATCAGACCATTCTTTCTACAAAACTCCTAATGAGCATCCAAGCCTGGGGGATGACTATTGTGGAGACAGCTAAAGGCCAGCTGACCAGAGGAATAGCAGACTCAGAAGCAGTTATAAATATTCCAGGGAGGGGGAAAAATAACAATAAGAGAAAGAAGATGGGAGCTCCAGGAAAGGAACCAACTACTGTGGTTAGAGTTTCTCTGATTAAGATACCTTACGAAGACCACCGTTACTGTGATGTGTCTTTCAGTCGCTTCTGACTCACTGAGGTCCTTCGTACAACCGAGTCAAGCACCTTCCAGTCCTTTGCCAGTCTCACAATGTTGGAGCCCATTGTCGCAGCTCTTGTCGAGGGCCACCCGCTTGTCCCCTGCCTCTCTACTTTAGCAACCATGATGGTCTTCTCCATGCGCTGGTCTCTCCTGATAACAAGTGCCATGTGCTTGAGATGGAGTCATGCGATCTTACTTCTAAGAGGTACTTCTAAGACAGGTTTGTTTGAATGTTGGCAGTTCATGCTATCCTCAAGATTACTTTCCATAATCATAATCTATAAATTGTTCTTTGGTCCAAGAAGACTATAACAATACTGAGAAAATTTTTGTGCAGCCATCCACTGGTAGAAAGCAGAGCTATATGTACATGGATCTTATTTCAAATAAACCCAAGCGGATATGAACTGAAAGCCTACTTTTGACTTACCCTCATATATCTGAGATATCTCATCACAGATTGGTATAGAAAAAAAGTATTTATGAGATACTTATTTGTTTCTTTATAATCATCTGTGGCAGATTGAAATCATGGGAAGACATAGGGCGCATAAATATATTGCTGGCAATCGTCTCATGAGCAAGAAGCAGCTAAGCCCATTGACTATAATGAAACAAAGTGTTTTATTCTCTTATGAAATAGGAATAATATATTGAGGGATGCTTGACAATTTTATAGAAGACTCCATCTAGAAATACTTTATTGCTTAAGATGTCTGAGGTGCCTCATCAACAAAATGAGCATTTGTAGTGTACGAAATAGTAGCTCAGAATTATGTCTTGCCTCACAGTTTGGCTGGGTTTTGTTTTCTAAATCAATGGTGGGTCCCTGTCCCTACCCTTAAGGTTTATACTCTCCCCGACACTGAGTGGATTCCAATTCATGGTGACTCTATAGGACGTAGGACAAACATCCTTTTGTGTTTCTGAGACTGCCACTCATTCCGAGAGTAGAAAGCCTTTTCTTCTCCTGAGGAGTGGACGGTGATTTCGAACTCTTGACTTTGAGCTTAGCAACTCAACATATAACCACTATGTCACGGCTTATGCTAGCAGTGACGAAAACGATATTTGCTTCACCAGCTTAAAAGAAAATATCGTTAGTCTAGAGTTAGCTGAAGTGCAATGCAAAGGATTCAAAGCCAAAGTATAGACTTTCTGGTGATTTCTGTGGCCAGAAAAGGTCAAGGAGGCATGGTATCACAGCAGCCGAAGGTGCAACTGTGAACCAATAGGCTATGATTGGAATCCATAAGCTCTTCAATTGGAGAAAGATGTAACAATTTATTTCTGTAAAGACTGCTGCCTTGTAAATTCTGTAGCACAGTTCTATTCAGGTCACTATGAGTCAGAAGCATCTGGACGACTGTAGATATTTGGATTGAGGACATTATTATACACACCCACATGAGTGTGCAGATTCATTATGATACTAAAACAGGAGGAAGCCTCTGTGCAATGCCTTCTTGGCTGGTGAAGCTGATATTCAGTAAATCAATATCATTGTCAATATCATTTAAAAATAGAAATGTCTTTATCTAAGCAAGGTAGTTAAAGTGCCATATTTATTGCTAGGAGACCAAACTGATAATGGTATCTTAAACTCTTCTGATCAGCTTAGCTACTTCCCATTGTTTCAAGGGTTCTATTATTTTAAGTATAATAAGCCAGATTGCTATAACTGTCAGCTTATTTTTCCAGAAACCTGCATATTCTGAGCATATTAATTTTCATTTTAAAAACTCATTACTTGAAAAGAGGTTTGTTGCTTTTTCTAATAGCACTGTCTACCATTTTATAATATAGTAAAATGGTTTGCTGAGAATTCAATTGGTTCTTTATGCAAAGTACATTTTGAGGACTCTGTGGGACATACCAAAATTCTGTGCAGTGTTGCTCCTCACTAAATGCTTAAGGTACATTAGGATAATGGAGGAGATCCATGTAAAAATGTTTTAGTTCAATAAAGCCCTCCGGTGCACACAAGAGAATCCAAATGATTACAAGTCATAGCAACCCAAAATAAAACTGTCCATGTAGGGTTCTAAGAGCACACATATTTATAAGAACAGAAAGCCACTTCTTTCTCCCATGTAGTGGCAGGTAGGTTCAAAGTGCTGACCTTGCAGCTTTCAGACCCACAAAAAACAAAACAAAACAAAACAAAAAAACAAGCAAACCCTCTGTACCATCAAGACCCCAATAAAAACCTAGGGATTAATCATTTTTTAAAAAGTTGTTCCTAATGTGCGGTGCTACATAGTCAGGTCTTTATTGTTATGTAGTGCAATAGCATCAGACTCATACTCTATGCATAATGGAATGGACCACTACCCTGTCCTACAGCATCCTCACAGTCGTTAGTGAGTTAGTCGTTAGTGAGTTCACTATTGCAATCCATCTCATCTTCATCACTGCCCCTATATTTCAAGCAGGTAATATTCCTCCAGGGACTAGTTGTTTTTTTTTTTTTCCAGCAACATCATCCTTGCCATTAAGGATCATTCTGGCTGTACTTCTTCCAAGACAAATCTGCCAGTTGTTTTGGCAATCCAGGGCACTTTCAATATCCTTAGGCAGCACCATAATTTAAATGCATTGACTCTTCATCAGTCTCCCTTGTTAATGTCCAATTTTCGCAGGCAGATGAGGTGATTAAAAATACCTAGTTCTGGGCTGAGCCCCGGTGACGTAGTGGTTGTGCGCGGGACTGCGACCCACTGAGATGGAGGTTCAATTCCGGCTCCCAGGAGCAAAGGCTGGGCCTCCTACTCCCACCACGTGAGGGCAGTGATGCCTAAAATTAAAAAAAAAAAACCTAGTTCTAATGTACCTTAGCCCTCCAGGTGACATCCTTGCTCTTCAATCCTTCACCAACATCTTATTCAGCACATTTACCCAATGCAATGCATTGTTTGCTTTAAACAGATTGTCAGGAATAAAGGGAGGCATATCAACAGCCTATATTGCACAGGTTACATAGTTTTGCTTGCTGAGAGTGAAGAAGACAGGAAGTACTCTTGATGATCAAGGATTTTAGCTCTTAATATGGGATTACAGTCAATGCAAAGAAAACAAAAATCCTGATAACTGAACCAACAGTTAACATCATAATAAATGGAGACAAGACTGATGTTTTCAAGAATTTTATCTTCCTTGGGTCCACAACCAATGTCAAGGAAGCAGCAATCAAGAAAAGAAAACAATTGGTACTTATAGTTAAATATAAGTCCACACAGTTAAATGAATATATATATATATAAAATATCTTAACATTATATTGTTAACATACCCAGTCTTTAAAACAGATATGCAAATTTAACAGAATCCTAAAAAAAGCCTAAAGATTTCTTCTGAAAAAGACTGTTTTTATTACTTTGGGTTATTTGCTTTAGTCATGTTATTGGGGGCTTATACAATTCTTATCATGATCAATATATACATCAATTATACGCAGACCATGTTTGCACATGTGTTACCCTCATCATTCATGAAACATCCTCCTACTTAGGCCCCCGGTATTAGGTCCCCATATTTCCTTTCACTCCCAACACCCCCTCTCCCATGAACCCTTAATAATTTATAAATGATCATTATTTTGTCATGTCATACCCTGTCTGATGTGTTCCTTCAAAAACTTCCGAACTGTTGTCTATACCCCAGAGAGGAGTTTATATGTAGAACCCTGCAATTGGCTCCCCCTTTCTACTCCACCTTCCCCCCACCTTCCTGTTATCACCACTCTCACCACTGGTCTTGAAGGGATCTTCTGTCCAGAATTTCCCATATTTCATGTTCCAGGTGTACATGCTCTGGTCTAGCTGGATTTGTAAGGTAAAACTGGGATCATGATAGTGGGTAGGAGGAAGTATTTAAGAACTAGAGGAATGTTGCATATTTCATTGTTGCTACACTGTATCTTGATTGGCCTGTCTCCTCCCTGTGACTACTCTGAAAGGGGATGGTGCTTCACGTATTGGTCGGCTTTGGATATTCCCACTAAGAACAGCCAATGCATACAGAGGACCATATGGCTGAACCCACTATGAAACACAGCATCACTTGCTGACCAAGGGCCCTACAGGAACAACAATGGAGAACCAGGGTCGGGATTTTACCCTGTCTGACCCAACCACACCATGGCAAAACACTAAGGTTGTGCAACAGAGCATGGAGTTCACGAGGGAGTGCTAAGGATATACTCTGGGGCCAGGGTGGGACATCCCATCGGGTTCAACCTGGGGACACTCCTGGAGGTCAACAAAGTGACCTTGAACTATTTACTGGTTTTTATTTTGTTATTAGTTTTTTTACATATATATTTTTTTGGACATCAGGTTTTTTTGGTTGTTGCTATTATCGCTTTATTTTCTTTAGACATTTCATCTTAGCATACCTAGTTTTTTATACATATTGTTATTTCTGTAGGTTTATCTAGATATGATATGCTCAGTGAACAATCTGGAGGAGAAAAGAATGGGACTGATGGTTTCGGGCAGGAGGGTTGGGTGGGCACATGGGAAATGTGGAGGAAGGGGAAAGAAGTTGGTGTTGACCAACCCAGGGATAATAGGACAAGGAGTAATTCAAAATCAGTGTAAAGGTGGGTGGGTATTGGAGGCTTGGTAGGGATTGATCAAGAGTTATGTAACAGAGAGAAAATACTGAAACCCAAATGGAGGCTGAGCATAATAGTGGGATAAGAGGAAAGTAAAAGGAAACAGAGGAAAGGACTGGGGGGTAAAGGCATTTATAGATGACTAAATACAGGCATGTACATAGGTGAATATTTTTATATATGATGATGGGGAAATAAATCTATGTGCATTTACTTTTAAGGTTTGTATTAAGACAGCAGATGGGCATTGGGCCTCCATTCAAGTACTTCCTCAGTGCAACAATATTTTGTTCTGTTAAATTGGCATTCCATTATGCGCACCTTCCCTACACAATCAATGAAGACAAATGTGTGCGTAAACAAATGTGGGGAAGAAAGCTGATGGTGCCCGGCTATCAAAAGATGTAGCATCTGGGGTCTTAAAGACTTGAAAGTGAAGAAGTGGCCATGTAGCTCAGAAGGAACAAAGCCCACATGGAAGAAGCTCACCAGCTTGCATGATGATGAAGTGTCAAAGGGCTTGCATGATGATGAAGTGTCAAAGGGATTTGGTATCAGGTATCAAAGAACTAAAAATTATATCATTATAAATGAGGAGGAGTACAGATTGGGGAACCTAATTATTATATTTTTATAGAACCCTTACAGATTGAGGAAAGAATAAATTTTGAAGGATTTATATTACCTTATTTCAAGGTTTATTATAAATATGCAATTATAAAGACACTATGGTGTTATCACAAAGAAAGAGAATACTATGAAAAGCATGGAATAGACACAACCAGGTAAATTCAATGAAAATGTCAATGGCTTGTCAACAGCTCCAACTGAAATAACTGGATGTCTTTGGAGGAAAATTATACTCAAACTGTGTCTCTTGACTTACACAGACATTAATCCAAAAATTAATATAAAAACAATGTTGTTGGATTGCTAGAAGAAAATATAAAATATATCATTGAAATTGTGATAGGCAAATCAGTTTTAGAAAACCAAAACTCCTTACTAAAAGTAGGTCAAAGAGGCAAAATGCACTTCCTTAAAATGATACTTAATTCTAAAGAGAAAACAACAACAGCAACAACAACAGTCAGCTAGCACAAAATTAGTATTTCACAGTGAAAACAAAAATTACTGACATGGAGTTGATTTCAACTCACAACAACACTCTGTTTCACGGTAGACTAGTAAAAGTGTGGGCCATCTGTGGCATAGCATTCATGTCCAGAAAGTATAAAGAATTCCTACCAATCAAAGTTAGAATAAAAACAGCAAACATAATCAAACAGAATCTGCAAATAATTATATGCTTATAGGAAATCATGAGCTAATTTGTGTCAAGCTAATGAGATAATGTTAATGTATCCAATATCCAAAATCATTTAAAACATACAGATTAAAATTTAGTAAAACATATCTATGGGAATATCCACATTCAAAATAATGACAGTATCATATATTGATAAATGTATTGCACTAGGTATTTCATAGTTAAATGGTGGGACAGCAAATTTATAAGACCACTTTTATAGAAGAGTTTGGGATAGTTGTTCTTTCATTTTTCAGAAAGTCAGTATATATCTACTTATAACTCACACATTCAAGTCCTATGTATTTACCCAAGAAAAAAATCATGTCTTTAAATAAATAAATAAACAAACAGATTTTATGTGATTGTTCACAGACACCATCTTTATTCATAATGGCTAAGCTTTGGAAGCAACCCAATGTGCCTCATCTGAAGAATGGATTCACAAATGTGGTTATTTAAATGGAATATGAGTAAGCAATAAAAAATAATACCTGATATATGCAATAAAGAGATAAACCTTGAAACACTTGAATATGTGGTACCAGGCTTCAAGATATGAACAAGCAAAAGTAGAATATGAAAATAAACACGGCATATGTGTGTATACAAGATACAATTTATATAAAACCCCATAATAGTCTGACCAATCTTCTTATCTTCTTTAACAAAAATCAATTTGTTGGTGCAGAAAGGATCAGAGATAAAATTTCACTGGATATAGCATCACTGAATTTTAATAATTATAAAAATTCTACAAATTTAATTTTAGTTAGTAGTTAAATCAATGTGCAGACCTGCAAAATTCTATGTATGTTGGACTTACAGAAGATGTTCTTTAAAATGCATAAAACCATTCTTTTGCTGCAAATATATCAGTAACTTCCACTACCAAAAATACCAATTTTCAGACTTTCAGCATATTAATCCAGCAACCCAAATTTAGTTATAGTTATTTGTTAGTTAGATTAGTTAGTTAGCTAGTTAGATTTTTCTGTACCTAGTTTTAGATGTAGACTTTATGTGATGCCTTACAACATAAAGTTTGTGTAATAAACAAAGTTGGATATGAATAAGTCAACTTCCCCAAAGGCTATCAATGACAATATAATAGAGTTTTAATTATAATAGTGTTATAATAAATTCCTTAAACTGTTTTAGTTTCATTTGTGGGTTACCAGTTTTCAAAATATACAATAGTCAAAATATAAAATAGTCATTTTCTCTTTAATGTACACTTTTACTATTATCCCAGCAAAAGAAATGACAGTGTTTAAATTCCTGGAGTGCAAACAAATGATTCAATAAATTCTGTTTGCTTTAATAACTTTCTGTGAGAGTCATGGAACTACTGAATCATCTAAATAAGCCCCAAATTGTTAGCTCATATCCTTCATGCAGGCAGTGTTTTGCTAAGGTTTCTTGAAACATATAAAACAGGGTATGCAAACTCCAATGTACAGGTATGACTTCTTCCTATTAAATGATGGCATGGTACTTTACATACCTAATTTTGGTAAACTTCCTATAAATTAAGTTTTCTGTAACACAGTTATAGGAAATGTCTACTTTCTGATTGATATTCCAATTTAACCTAGCCTGAGTAGTCACTGTGCAAGTGTGTGTTCCAGTTGCCTAAGCTCTTATTCTAGGCTTTTCTCACGGTAATTGACTTCACAAACAATTAATCCTGGAAGATTTCTCCCAGTTTCTTATTATTCCAAAGTCAATTCACTTAATTTATAACATATTCCCCAATTAAAGTTAAACCAGCAACCCGAAACCTCCAACTCTAAATAGGTTCACTGTGCAGCTGTTATCAGGAACAGCATTTTAAATATTTCAAAGTTCTCTTGAATTATAAGGGATACAAAGCAGAATAATCCCCTTAAAAATAACCTCAAAGTATCATTTTAAATTGATCTATGCCACTTCTCATGTGAAAGACTTATGAATTAATAGTATGAAAGATACTGTTTTTAGCACTACTTTTATTTGTATATATGTTTTTCTATTTGAAACTTTGATATCAACATCAATTTAAATTTTAAAGTAATAGTCATACAAAATGCAAAGGTTTAAAGGAAGCTTGAAGCCCTACTTGCAGTGCCATTGAGTGTTCAAAGTAGCATGGAGATGACTTAAACTACCTTAGCGAGTCTGGGAGGTCCGAAACCACCCACCCATGGCCAGCATATGAGACACTCTCCTTCTCTCAAGCATTGCAGCTTTGGAAACCCACAAGGGATTTCTACTCTGTCCCACAGGGTCATACCAGGTCACAATTGACTCAATGGCTTGAGTTTAGGTTTTGAGTGGTTAATGGTGTGATGCAAGCTATTCACACATTGTATGGACACCTGTTTTAGGGACTTGAGCATCCTAGATTTGGGGGAAGAATTCTGAGAAAAAATTCTCTGTGACAAAAAAGAATGATTAAAGTATAAACGTCATTTAATTCTTCCCTAGAGAAAACAAAACACTTCATGTTTGCTACAGCAGAAGGTCATCAAAACAGAGGAAGACCTGCACAGAAATGGATCTACTCCCTGGTTAGAAGGATGGGCTGACACATACACAGCAATGCGGATGCTGAAGGACCAGACAGCATTGTGTTCCATGAAATAAAGAGTAGGATGGACTCCAGCATCAAATGACAACACCAACATTGCGTCTTCAATTTATTCAAGTACTTTTACTTTTATAATAAAGTATTTGTAATTTGTTTAATAAAATGCAATTGCAGTTGTTGGGAGAAGGTTCCTAACTCTACTTCAAGATTGAAATCTAAAATATCATAATCCTTGACTTAATAGAAATATGGTAAACTTTCAATTCAGAGATGTTATATTCCATAAATAATTTTGAAATTGAATTTTAAATCAATAAGGATCATTTCCTCTAGAAAAAATTCTCTATATTTTATAGAATACATTTCTTATGCCACAGAAATCACTTTTTTTCTAGAATCAATTTATATATGTTTGTAGACTCAATTCTTTATATAATGTGTCCATGCAAAATCTATAGTACTAGTTAGAATATTTTATATAATGTTATTGATACACTAATGAAGAAAAGGCAAATTAAACTAATTTCTTGTGGGATCAGAATCAGAAGTTTGGGCTGTATGTCATACAATATAAAACATGGGCATGATTCCTTTCAAGGTAGAGTGTCTTTTTTTTTCAATCAAGTAGGTAAAAGAATAATTTAAATAAGTATTGATGCACAAAGATCAAAGTGAGAAAAAAGGGATTTTTCAATCAAGTAATTGATCTGAATCTGACATTAACAAGCCTTTTGATAATGTGTGATAATGAAAATCTATGAACATTAGATACAAATGAATATATCCATTGTACTAGTGTCCAGGAGTCTGAGCATCACCAATAAAGGTTCCACAATTCAGTAACTACCAAATGCCAGTTGGTAGGTATGTGCTCATTTCCAAAGAAGTTTTCATCAAAATGTTCATGGTATGTAGGTGTATTCAAGAAAACATGCATTCAAGAAAAAGACAAAAGCTTTTTCACCACTTTCAACTCTTGATTCAATAAAGATACAGCAAAAGAAGTAAGAATTTGAAGCACAAAGAATTTCTAAAGCAGGTTTGAAGTTCTGAAATAATTTCCTAAAACTTAAGTCATTTCTATGTTGAAGTGCAGACAAACAAACATGAGTGGTGTTAAAAACAAAGTAGTGCCCTGAAATTGATTCCATTTCCAACTCAAAGAAACTATAAAGAACAGGGCAGAAGCAGTCACAGCATTTCCATGGTGGAATGCAAGTATTTTGATGCCAGTTTGCCACTCTTTCTCATCCATGAACCACTGATTTTACCTTTACAAGCCAGATGCTTAAGAGTTGGGCGAAATGATTTCTTTTTCTGTCACACCGGGAAAACTAAGGCTGGGAGATTAGGGTTTGCTCAGTCATGATGTGAGCTAATGGTAGAGAAAGTATTACATTTTGTTAATACTGAACTAGAGCACAGTGCTTTCAAAGCATAGAATACAGGTACATACTGCAGATGAAGTGTTAGATGCACTTTTACCAGCACATTATTGTAGATATTAACAATTGTAGCAGGAATTCTAGACCACCATAAGTCAACTCCTCAGTGTTTCCCCCATGAATATGTTATGTTGCATGTGAAAGGTGAGATGACTTAAGATGACTACTCAGCTGTCCTTAAAAAGATCACCCTAACTCTGGGCATTAAGCTTCTTTTTGATGGAGACATTTATGCAAAACCCATAAGAATATTACAAATCCTGGACCTGCTTTAGAAGTAATCCACAGATTACCTGTTAAGTCTCAAGAGCTTTAATCAAGCAAATTCCATGTTAAATCCTGTTTAGTCATCAGATGGCTTTATTCATATATAATACTTTGGAAATAAATAATATAAATTGAATCAGCATTCTATGTTGAAGTGCAGACAAACAAACGTGGTTGAGTTTTTATTATTCTGAGTTTTTAATCTCTATTTGATAAAGTCATCTGAAACATTTGATCAACCCACGTTTAATCAAATAAATATACTGTGGGAGCAAATCTATATAATACACAAGGAGCATAATATCATAAAGCTTGGAAATAACTAAGAACTTCATTAACCCTTAAAACATGTTTGTTTATTCCTACCTTGACCTAAATGTATTTTATTAATAAAGTATTTGGTTTTGCTGCTGTTGTTTAGCAATAAAGCCAATTCCTTCAAAATTTATTTTAAAACACTTAGCCTAACCCAGGGATGTGTTAAGATTGCCTTCAAATTCTAAATATTTGAAATAACAACAATAATATCTAAATATTGATCACTGAATTTTATCCTTTTTGGAGAGAGGAGATAATTTTTAATAAATATAAATTAATGAAGGACAGAGATAGTAAAAATGTGCAGAATACTGGATAGTCATCATAAATGTTATTAAGTGTGACCATGTTTACAACACACTTTCATGCACTTGTCAAATTCACTTTGAAATGTGAGTCAATGGTATAGACACTTAGATCTGTAATGGATATTTATTCCAAAATATTGTTCAGCCTTCCACATGCACTATATATGTTGCCAATGTATCTCAGAAAAAAATGTGAAATAATGAAGACACGTTTTTGTTACACATTTAGAAATCTAGACACACATAGACTACATGCAGAATAGAAAGTAGATGCACTTATATAGGAAAAATACTCAGGAACCTAGAAACATACATCTACTAAGGGACAATAAAGGATATTCTATATTATTCAGTTAAGTACTCCAGAAACATAACCAAGACATATTTAATACAAATTGAAAGATTTGCTAAGCTTCACTTATCAGATAACTTCTCAGATCACAGAGATTCACATCTTATTTTTTCATTCCTTAAAATGTGTTCTAGAGTATCTGTTCCTTCTAAGATAATAGGTACACCAAATAACTAACAAATATAAAAATATAATAATAACTGATTGAGGGTTTTTAGTGATACAGGTCATTTCATGAGTTATATCTTTTCATTTCTACAATGAATGGTCCTATTAAACTGATATGACTTTACATATACTCTGCAGATGAGTGATAGAGTAGTTATGTAAATTATAGCAGGTTCACAGCTAGTACTACTTTAGCCAGGACCTAAATCCCAGTCTATCAGGTTCCCAAGTCCATTCTGTTATACTAGCATGTCTGCAAATTATAGCTATATTAGAAGCAAATAAGTCTTCATTATATACTGCTAACAAGAGGTAAATTATTAGCTCAATGGAAAAATAATTGATTAAACTTCATTTGCTTTTAAAAATCACAGCATGTGTTAAGCACAACAGGCATTGCAGATATCAAACAAATGCGTGGTCTATTTCAAAACTTAGAGAAACAGAAAATACTTCTAATTTTGAAAGTGTTCCTCGTAAAAGAACACCCTCAGTTCATTTTACAAATCCACACTGACTTACTACCAAACTTTAAACATTGCATAAAATATAACTCAAGAATGAGACAAAAGAACTCACACAAGATCTTGTATCTAAAATAAGCTCTAAGTAAACGTGCTTGAAATGAAGCTACCAAGTTATGGGAGTATCTCCCAACCTCACTGAATGAAGTAAGCCCATCGCACAAAGGGGAACCACTCATTTGGGATTCTGAGATTGCAATTCTTCACAGGTTTAGACAGCCTCTTCTTTCTCCCACAGATGGTACTTTGAACCACTGACTCTATGGCTAGCAGCCTAACACTCCATCACTAATCCACCAGCATTCCTACAGTAACTGAAGCAATGTCCTGCTGCATTAAGATACCTAAGTCACACAAGTAGGGAAGAAACTCAGTAAATCCATGAGTTCTTATAATAAACAAGAATTGTTGGAATAAACAAACTATAAGGTCTAATGATTTAACATATCACTTAGATATATTTATTTTTAAAATAAGCCCAAGGCTTAGGCAAAAGAAATGTCACCATTATACTTCTTTAATGAATAGATGGTTTAAAGCATAATGACTCAAAGTTTAAAATAACAATGAGGAATTGTCAATATATTTTTAAAATGTTCTTTCCTGCTGGCTCAAGTAAGATATATATATATATATATATAGTATTTATAAATGGTTATATAAGTATGTATATATGTATATACACACCCATATACTTCAGATTCTATGCTCTGCAATCCACTGAATATAAGATTTTAGAAAGTTTTCTTGCACTCCCAGGCTAGGAAAGGCAATTACTTAATTACTAGGGTCTCAAACCTACAAATTGTTTTATAACCATTCAGCATTTAAGAAGGAGAGGTGTATAGTTACTCAAAGAGGGGTGTGAACACTGCAGTATATTGTGACTTACAGATTTTCATTGCACAAACAACTTTAAACAGAGCTGTCTCAAAAGTTGTCCACTTCTGGGACTAGCGGATTTCCCCAGTGGCATTTTCCTCTGGCAAGCATACCTGGGTTTTATCAGATGTGAAGGCATGTGAAGGACTGCAGGAAAGAAAGTTAAGGTGGGAGGCAAGATCTTTCTGGTGAAAAGCTTTGGTGGAAGCATTTGCCTGGGGTACAGGGGCAGTTAGCAGAACCAAAAACTACCTGCTGCTCCTCCACCTGACAAGTCAAAGCACCAGCGGCAGTAATGTACTCGTTTGTCACTTTCATGATTGGGACTCTAGGGGTGGAGTCTAGCCTGTCAATCTGGATATAGCCAATGAAGCCTCTGTGTGGGCCTGGCTTTCTCCTGAGAATTCTGGGAAGTCTCTCGGCATTTCCCAATTGCAGAAAAGAGACTTGACTCAGTCTCTGGGAGTCTGTCAACTGACAAGACAAGATGGTGGCATGCTGATAGATCTTAAGTCCTGGAACCTGGAGGAGCTGGAGGAGAAGCCACATGGGATTGCCATGATGGAACCAGAACTCTGGGGCCGGAGAAGCGACAAAGAGACCCCTGCCAGTGCTGACATGCTTCTACCGCCAATGGATACTGCTAAGGGACCCTGAGTCACGAACATGAGGAGACATGGGGAGATCCCTGCCAACACCGGGATGCTTCTGTTGTCACTGGATACACAAGACTCTGCACACACTGGCCTGTGATTGTCCTGCTGTCCTTGCTTCATGAGTCTGAAGGAGTCTTTATAGACTGGTATCAGACATATGGGCTAATAGCATACTTATGACCTTGGACTTGGACTGGATGCTTTCTCAGTGCTCCTTTCCTCTAGTATATAAACCTTTCCCTTATATCCATATGCGTGTTTATGAATTTGTTTCTCTAGTCTACCCGGACTAACGCAACCAGCGAGTGTCTGATCCTGTGGTACATACTTTTCTCACCAGCACATCTTCTGTCTACAACTATTTTATTGCTGTTTAATAATGTAAGATAAAACCTGGGTTTTCCTCTTCAGGTGTTTATAAATTAGACAGCTATGGAAACAAGTAGGTCATTTATTTACTCAGCTCCTAGAGTTTGCCACTACTAAAGTATTTATTGCTTTTTAAAAATGTATCACTTGTGCCATGATTCACACATCAATGCATCAGGGCATCTAGCAGATAACAACTAACTGAAGGAGTTAATGGGTCTACCTAACAAACATGTCTTCTAACCAGAAAGAGATTTATATAACAGCAGAGTGGTTTTTCTTGATTACATGTACTGGTGCATAAATTGAGCCAACTCATATTTATTGAGAATAAGTGTAAGTCTTTAGATTCAACACTGTATTAGGTACAAAACAGTAGTTTGATCTGCTCTCATGACATTTATCGACTATTGGAAACACATAAGACAACAAACAAATGGCTAGAGAATGAAATGTTTTAATGCACTATAATATGAAAAAGTTCAAGGAACAGAGAATAACAGTGCTTTATTGTGAAACCATATGTATGTCTGTGAGGGGAGTGGCCTGAATTACATTCAAAAGGTGACCAGATTTCTCTGGTCAGATAGAGAGTAGAGTGTGTGGGTGTGGGGTGGTAGGGGAAGGGGACCCTGAAGTGAAAAATAGCCATGTGTGCAAGGCTGCTGCTCTTGTTAGCTGCCTTCCCGTCAGTTTCAAATTGTGTGCACAGTTGAATCAGCACAGGGGTCTCCAGGCTATGGGTTTTCAGAAGTAGATTGCCAGAATTATCTTCTGAGGCCCCTTTGTGTGGATTCCAACTGCCCACATTTGGGTCAGTAGTTATGTGCTTTAATGTTCACTTACTTCACCTGGGATCTTCATAATACATAAGAGAAGATACCAAAATTTACTGCTTCCAAGTTGATTCTAAAAGGACAGGGTAGACCCTATAGGACAGGGTAGACTTGCCCAGTGAGTTTCTGAGACATAACTGTTGACGGGAATAGGAAGCTTCGTCTGTCTTCCTTGAAGAGGCTGCTGATCTCGCTGAGTACCCCAACGCACGTATCACTAGGGCTTCTATCAAAGCAGATAGGAAGGGATAAATATAGAAATGGAAAAAGTTGGTACAAATAGCTTGGAAGTGTTAGCTGATACTTTAAGCCAGGAAAAAATAATTATGAGAAAGAAAAAGATGGAAAGTCAAGCTATGTTTTGGGTGTTTCTAAGAACAAAGATATCTAATATTAAATTAACAACACATACCGCAAAAATATTTCGAAGGAAATGAAATGAGGTTCTTTTGAGGTCTGTGTGGGTAGAGCATTTACCATACAATAACAGTAAGTAATAATCATATTAATTTTAGAAAGATTCAAATTAATTAAAATTCCAAAGAGGATTGCAAAGTAATTTTTAAGAAAAATTATGATGACATATCTAAGCATTATTTAGAAAAATGATATCTTAATCAAAAAAAGCAAGTCAAACGAATAGCAAAGCAAGAGCTTAAAAAGTAAGAATGTGTCTACAAAATTACAAAAGATAGACTAATGTGTATAGCATTCTTTTAGGGAAAGTACATCCCTGAAATTCTCTGTTGAGTTTTTGGCAAGACTGTTGAATAAATATGTAGGATTCTTGGACAGTTTCCAAATGCAACAACTAAAATGATGAAAAGAATCATTTACAAGGACAGATTAAAGGAAAACTATGTACAATTTCAACATGTCAGGAACTGAAGAAGGAACATTATGGTTTACAAATATTTGAAACATGTAAATTTGAGGAAATCACATCATTGAGCTATGTACAAGGTTGCAAAATTGTGAATGTGTTTAAAAAGGGGAAAAATCCCTGGCAATAATGTTAATGTTTTCCAGTAAGAAAATGTTTGGGGACAAATGACTGAAGAATGGGCAAGAATTAAGACCATTGGAAGGCATTCTCGAGGCTTACAGTAACCAAAACTATGCAAACCTCAGGGCACATGAGAGCACAATGGCAGGCTTTCTTCTCTTCCCAGCTGTTCTTCAGAGTAGAGGGGAGCCTCGTTGGATTGGAGGCTTCACTCTCTGATGGTGGTATATCAAAAAGGCCCCTGGGTTTGGATTTACTGAATGTAGATGTGCATCCTGTGTCTTCATCCTCATCTATCAATGATGATAATACTAATTGTTATGGATGCTTCTTAGAAGCAAGTATGGTAAGACATCACCTGAAGTACTTTGGTCATTGTGATGGTTAGGTTTGTTATGCCAACATGGCCACAGAACATTGGTGGGTCTGTTGTGACAGCACGGCCAATGAACACACGGGATGAATTGAAGGGCAGAGATAGGAAGGGCTCAGCAAGTCCAGCCCTCTCTCTTGCTTCCGGATCTTCGGACCAGAGAGATGCTTTGTTCGTCCTGTGCCTCGATCTCCAAGCATCACTACCCGTGGGACACATAATCGTGGGCTGTGGAGCTGTGAGTAGAGGTTCCTTCAAACCTTGCTTCGCCACGCTCCTGGGATATACATCTCTTGAGCTGGGGACTGTTGGACTCTGGCATCTGGCTGACAGTTGGTGACCTGCTCTGCTGTTTGCTGCCTGTGACCAGATAGCCTGAATTGCTCTACAGAGGACTACTCAGAGGCCCTCAAGGCTTGAAGGACTGCCAGTCTTCTAGCTGTCTCATGCAAGTGAGTTGCACCGAACAATCTGTACTGCTTTATAGATAGCTAACTGTTTCTTTCTTATCTTATATACCTTCCTCCATATATAAAAATACATAACAAGAATTACTAGTGTCCTGATTTTATTTCTCTAAGAGAACCCTGCCTGACACAACCATGTTATCAGGAGAAGCCAGTCCTTGGACAAGGACATCTTCATTAATAAAGTCAAAGGACAGTGAAAAGAGCAAGACCTTCCACAGGATAGATTGAAATGGTGGCTGCAGCATAAGGCTCAAATAGGAGCACAAGTGTGAAGGAGATTCAGGAGGTGGGGGGAGGAATAGGAGTTAGAACTGACTGTGAGGCACTTAACAACATTAGGTTGTTGTCATATTTAAATGAGTTGTATGCAAAAAACTTATTTTATGTACTTTAGTACTACTCATAGTTAGATATCAATTATCAAGAATTATTATTAGCTGCATTTGCCAAAAGCTATGGAATGAATCCTGGAACAAGGTTATTATATTATCTTACTCTAGAGGAAACCAGCTCTTCTTCTGATCATGGTTTAGCCTGCAGCCCTCTTAACTGTACACTGTTTTCTCTGCCAGAATGTCTAGAAAAAATGGTCTGTACTAAGGAACCCCTGTTCACCAATTATACTTTTTGAATAGTTTTGCTCTTTCATCTCTAAAACATTTGGTTTAATTCCATGCCTTATATTTATATTCCCCTCAGTCTTTCCTGATTATACTACCTCCTATTATCCATATCACTTTCTTTCATCCCTTGAACTCTCTATTTCTGCTTCACTGGCATTCTGTATAGCATGTTTCTGCTCTCATTCAGTTTATGACTCCAACACAAACATAGATGAGTTTTTCAAGAACTGATCTTCTGTTGCTCTAATTTTTCTCATTAAATTATCCTTTCCTCAGCTGTAATTCCTACAGTCACATTCCTGAATGTATAGTCCATAGAAATGAGACAGTTCTAGGAGGAGTCCACATACTATGGATTTAAGAGTTCAGCTGTTAATGAAAAAGTCTTTGATTCAAACCATCAGTGGCCTCACAGGAGAGAAGACCTGGTAATCTGCTCCCATAAAGATTACAGCCTAGAAAATCTAATGGAGCAGTTTGATCTGTCCTATGTGGCCACTTTAAGTGGAAACCAACTCAATGGCATACAATAATAACAACACTGATCATTGAAATATAATTTCTGTAATGTCACAAACAATCACATTCTTTCTCACTTAGTTCCCATTAGCATACTGACTCAAACAACCTTTGGGCCCCACTGACTCCCAAGCACTTGATCCTACCATCTGCTGACAGCCTTCATTTTTCAGTGTCAGAAATAAGAGAAGGGAGTTGGAAATGTCATATATACATATATATACAGATATATATTGATATATAGATATACAGAAAGAATATTTTAAACACTTAGTTGAGTACCTCTTGAAATAGACAACAAGGCAGAAAATGATAGGAAGCTTTAGGGATTGAATTATGTCTCCCAAACAGATATGCTGATGTCTTAGGTTCTATATCTGTGCCTGGGACTCTTTTCCTTTAAAGGGTCTTTGAAGATGTTATCTATTAGTTTAATAACCCTATATCACAAGTGTCCTTATAAAAAAGAAAATGCAAATGAAACAAAATAGACATAAAAAATCCCATGTGATTTCATTTAGGAAATCCCAGAAGTACCAAAAGCTGGAGGAAAGTCTTTAAACAATTTTTTCTCTCTGAGTCACCAGAAAGAATCAACATACCCAATACTCTAATTTGGACATTCACTTTCAACATAGCAGGGAAAAAAAAAACTACTTGTATCAGATAGACCATCAAGGGACATTTTACCATAGAGAAAAGCAATGCATGAATGAAGAGCAATACTAGAATTGGAGACAAGAATAGGATAGTATCAGTGAAGTATGAGGAAAAGTAGAAAAACAGGAAATGCTATAAAGAAACGATTTCTGAGAAAACATTACATCCTGGTGACCAAATGATTTTGCGTGATGGAAAAATCTAATGAATAGTTTTACCTGTTTGGCTAAGATGTAAAGATAGAGGTCACAAGACAACAGAGAATTCCAATGGAATATTTGAAATAATAAAGGTTTGAAGGGAACAACTGTTAAAGACGAAATATAGTTCTTGAACCATTGAGGAGGTTAGGTCCTGAGCTTCTCGAGTTCACTGCCATCAAGTGACTATTGACTCAGAGGGCGCCCCTGTGGGTTCCTGAGATGAATTAATGGGATAGAAAGCCCAAAGTGAGAAGCAGATGGTTTGAACTATTGAACAAACAGACCCATCCACAGCTCAACACATAACCACTGCAACAGATCTCCTCTGTCATAAAGTTAGTTCTCACTAAATAGCTTACTGTGGCCAAGTTGATTCCAATGCACAGGAACCCAAAAGACAGGGTGAAACTGCTCCTGTGCACTTCAGAGACTGTTAACTCTTTGTGAGTGCAGAAAGCTTCATCTTACTCCCATCAGCAGATGAAGGTTTCGAACTGCTGACCTTGTTGCTCAAAGCCCACAATGTAACTACTATGCCGCCAAGGCTCCCATCAAGTTAAGCGTGGGCTCCAAAAAGGAAGTCCATGGAAGAGGTCCATGGTGATCTCATCAGAAAAGTTAATAAAGTAGCCTCAAAAAGAGTTCCAAATCATTATGGAACACCAACACAAAACACACAAATACTATACATCTCCCCTTCTCTTTCTGTGAATGTATGGGCTGAAATAAAAGCAGCATAATAAATACTGCAAGCGACATCAAACAAACAAGAAACCTACCATGCTGATTCATAGGGTCCTTTTCCAACAGGTCACCACTGCCCCCTGTGAGTCTCTAAGACTCTAAAGATCAGTCTTTCTTCCAAGAGGGGGCTGGTGATTTTGAACTGGAGAGCTTGGAGGTCACAGTCCCATGTGCAACCAGGATGCCCTTCCCAGCAGCATAGCAAAGCCAAAAGAGTTTGCTATTGTTGATCTTTTTCAGGATGGAATCACAATCTGTTCAATCTCTCATCTGTCTCACAAATGAAAGGTCATGAGTTTATTGTGGACCTTGTTTTCCTTTTCTATTACAGGACAGTGAGATCTCTTCATTTTTTCTGTTCTCCAGCTTAGAGATATAAATATTGAAGTCGGGCTGAGCTCTGGTGCAGTAC
This sequence comes from Nesogale talazaci, assembly GCA_004026705.1. Lineage (NCBI taxonomy): Eukaryota > Metazoa > Chordata > Mammalia > Afrosoricida > Tenrecidae > Nesogale > Nesogale talazaci. The sequence continues at coordinate 54,950 of PVJH01002346.1, read as the reverse complement.
GTGGTTGAGTGCGGGACTGAGGCCCGTAGGCTTGGTGGTTCAAATCCAGTGGCGGCTCTCAGGAGCAGCACTGGGTAGCGCCCAAGACCACCAGAGGCAGTGATGTCTCCCACCCCCCCCCAAAAAAAGTATTGAAGTCATGTCAATGATTGTTTTATTATTGCTGTTTTAATGGATATCAGGTAAATAAGAGAATACAGATACATACTTAAATTTAAATTTCATTTAAATAATAAACAGCTTTATAAATAGAGTCACAAATGGTATGATTTTTATTATTTGATCAAATATCCCACCACCATCAAGCTGATTCTAAATCACACCTACTTTACACAGTGTTTCTGGGGCTGTAAGTCTTTACAGGAGAAGAGAGCCTCGCCTTTCTGCCAAGGAACACCCAATGGGTTTGAACTGTACACTTTAAGGTTTACAGTCCAATGGTAACCTGCACTGCCAATATTTTGCCAAATGTTTAAAGTCAATCATGCTACAGTTTTTAAAGAAGGAACCATATTTTCATTAAATTATTTTTTATTGAAATGAATCAGTAAAGATAATTCTTCCATTTGAAGTGGTTTGAGATTATTTGGTCATTTCACCTGACCAAAATTTCATATTGAGCTTTCACAAAATTAAATAAAACCATTACATAATGTAAGACAAATCAAATGACTTCATAATACAGCAGAAACAAAAGCCTTAGAACTCTTTCATAGCCTATGTTTCCATATCTGTGTTAGAAAGTAACAAATCAAGCATGTTCTCACTCATCTCACCAAATAACCATAGAATACTTTGAGAGACATCATAATCCGAGGTAAACAAAATGAATTTATACAAATTGTGATGAACAAAATTAAATGTCCAGATACTGAAGCAAAATGTATTCTGAATCAATTCACAAATGTTACCCAACTTCCTCCCAGCTTCTCTTTATTAATAGTGATAGATTCTCAAAATACATTATCTTTTCTGACAAAAATGTAATCTAACTTTCATTTATGGATGTGACAGGAAAACAGACATAATATTTAACAATATTAAGAAATATATCAAAATAATTTTCTAAGAATATAAATACCATTCACCCTCTTCAAGGTAATGACTAGTTAAATAGCTATAAGGTGCATGTGTTTTACAGATAATAAAATCATCTCACAAAGCATCTCCATGATAGATAGTACTGAGACACTCATTGGGACATAAAGTCATTTAGGACTTGAAGATGATAGGTTCCAAATTCAAACTCCTTTGATTCTATGTGACTTCTTAGTGTGACATTTGGAAGTGATTTCAACTCACTCTGTCTCTGTTGTCACATTCATGTGTGAGTAATAATGGAACCTGCCTATTATGGATTAAATTGTGTCTCCCCAAAAGAGAGGTTGAAGTCCTAAAGCCCATACCTACTGTGACCTTGTATCCAGAAGCAGGGTCTTACTTTGAGGACAGCAACAGCTAAGTCATACGAGATGAGGGTAAGGCCAAGTCTAACCCTTCTTCGGCTGAGCAGTGATTTATGAAAGGAGCTTACACACAGGCCACTCCAGGGGAAATGACCATTATATGACAATGGATACATTATACCCATAAACCGCAATGCAACTCCAACATTTGCAAACCATTCCCAGAAACCTGGTGGCATGGTGGTTACAAATTGGACTGCTTACCACGAAGTCAGCAGTTGGAAATCACAAGCCATTCCTCAGGAGAAAGAGAAGGTTTTCTGCTCCCAGAAAGAATTATGGTCTCAGAAACTCGCAAGGATAATTCTACGCTATCTTATAGGGTGGTGAAGCTTCTTCAGGGACTTGATGGAAGTGGAGAAAAACAAGCAAACGAAAAACCCAAAGGTAGGAAGAATGTCACAGAACAATCTCCCCCCTCAATGCCTCCTGATAGGACCATCACATCCAAGACATGGTTTAGAACTCTGGCTTCCAACATTATAAGAGAACAAATGTATTCTCTGTCAATCCACCCATTGGTGGCATTTTGTTATGGCAGCCACAGAAAGAGACATTACTTGGGAGATGGTGAGAATTATAAAGTATGATCAGTATTTAGAGGAATGGTATTTAACAAGTGGGCACTAAGTGGGTGCTGAGGAAGGACATTAGAATGTATCCGTGTGACTTTGTCTAGCAAGGCACTTAAGTTAACATGACAGCAGGTCCTGAGTAAAGAAGAAAGAAAAGAAAAGAACAGGTCCTGGAAAAGTATTATTTGTAGTTCCAAATTATGTTAGGAAAGCATCAGAAACTTATTTCTAACAAATGAATCTATCACTTAATGTAGTTTCTTATTATTACCAACGATTCACACACAAAAAAACAAAGAAACCACTTAATATCCAATCTTTTGACATTATAGTTTAGTAGTACTCCTGTGGAATGGTGGAGAAATATTTTCAAAATAGATTCATTCCACAAAGAGCAGATGTAAGAAAATTATGAAAGTGAGAAAGAAAGCTTTTAATGTTTCCAAAACTACTCGACTTCTTTTTTTATAACAAGAACATTGCTATTTATTTTGTGCAGACCCTTCTTAAGGAAGATTAATGTGTTTAAAGGAAAGAGTTCAAGTCAATAAATGTTGAACATCTGTATTGAGGTTTAAGGGTTTGTGTCTGTTGCTGTCTTGTTTTGGTCATTGTTGTGCATTTATGCTTTCTTCTGCCTAGGATTATTTTAAACCTCAGATGGTTAGGTAGCACCAAATAGGAAACAAGAGTTTGGTATATAAATATGAAAACATTTCAAAGGATAATCTGCTTTCTATTTACATTTTGTCCATGAGCAATAGCTCCTTAAATAATGTCACACTTGCAAGACAAACTTTGAACTATGGTATATAGAGTGGGAAGGTGAATAAACACATTTTTTCTATGGTTAAAATGAGAGTACTGGTAGCATTTAGAGGAAAATGTGAGGAAAGAAGGGCATTTTTGACTGTAGATCCTGAGAGATCACATGCAAATAGCTGAAGTTGATGCTACACTGCAGGAAGGGATTAGCTAACTTCAAATAAAATAATAAAACTCCCCTGTGTTCCCACTTGGCTCTACCAGTCCAAGGGTCATGAACCCATTTTATCTGACTATCCTCCCATAAAGGAACAAAGTCAGCAGTTTGAAAACACCAGCCACGCTAGAGGAGAACAATGAGGCTATCTTTTCCTATAAAGGCTTAAAGTCTCAGAAATCTACATTGGGTCACTAATGAGTCTGCATTGAACCTCTGCTAGTGGTTTTAGTTTTTTGGACCCTCAAGGAATCTTCAGTATTCATAAAATATTCATGATCAGTCTGCTTTAAGCATAAAAAATACTTAAATGATCGTCTTTCATTCCCCAAATAAACTTCTTTGTAAAATATCAAACAGAAACCTTAAAGAATGCCAAATGGCCTGACTCTATTTATAGATTACTTTCAAATTATGCACATTACCTTTGACCAGGAGAGCAAAAGCTTGGACTATTTATGAAATGACAAATTCAGAAATCAAACTAAAATGATACTGATCTGTTTTAGAAAAGAGAAACAGTAAAGCTAAGGTGTAGACTTACTCTCCTTTGCTGTAGTAACGATACACTCCAAACTGCTTTAGTGCTTTCAAAACCTCACCTTGTAGTAAAATACTCTGTTTGACTTCATGCACCATAAATCTCATGCTGAACGAATCCTACATCATTGTTATCACTGGAAAATACATATTTAAAATGCAGCAGTGCATTATTTCTCCAACTGTAATCAAATAATTGCAGGGCATTTTATATGCATTATGATGTCTACTTCTTTTTGGCAAAATAGAGTTTTTTACTTTAGGGTACATTACTTTAGGGAGAAAATCAAAAAAGATCTAACCGTATCTTCTGTAGCATTATGGGAAAATAAAGTTTTCCAAATAAATTCATCAGGAATCTGAAACAACCTGAAACATTTTTGTAAAAATATTTTCAAAACATGTATGCACTTCACTGCTTGTATGCCCAGAATGCATGATCATTGCTAACATCAATCACTAATTTTCCCTCCTGTAACAATGTTCTCAGATCTGCAAACCCACTCCCCACTCCCAGATCCACATGAAGCAGTCCCAGTTTTCTGTCTGTCCTGTAAGAAGAGATATATTTGCAAACATTTTTGTCCCTCTCTACTTTGTCTAACTCCTGACATCTTTTATTGTTCTCATTAAGGCTGACCTCATACCTCTTTTACTTTCTGGATCCAGCTTACAAAGGGTCCAGAACACTGAAATCAAAAAATATTGAATATATGATATAAGGTCTAAGTGTGATGTCTATTTTCAAGCTCTCTTATAGACTCCTGGCTAAATACTACATGAATGGAGCTGCAGGGCAAGTGCTTCTTCTGCATGTTAGCAGGATATCAATTATTGATAGTTGATAGTTGTAGGCAGGCCACTGTGATGAAATCAAGGTGTAGACAGTCTGAGTTGCTCTAAAATTCAGATGCCAGTTACGTCTATGTATATTTTGAAGCTTAGGATCTGGGAACTTTACTACCTTCCATCATACTAAACACACACATTCACAAACACACACACACAACATACAGGTTACCCAGTGCTTGCCCCTTATGGTAATGACAGAATGCAATACCATTTTCATAGTAATGGTATATCCTAGCTGTTGCTCACAAGAAAATGAGAGCTGGAGAACAAGTGGTAATTGTATTTTAAGAGGACTCTGACACAGAAGAGATGTCACTGAAGGAAGACTGGTTGGCACAATTCCAGTGATTTTTTTTTAATTGGCAGAACTTGTAGAAAGGCTCTAATGACAAATCTATAAAAGCGTTAAGGGTTATATCACCAGTTGTTCAAACTAATTTTAAAGGAAAGGTTATCTGTTAAAGAAAAGTTAAAAGCAGAACAATAAATGATGTCACATCACTCACAGTTATTGATGCACAATAAGCCTGTGGTATACAAGGATGTAAAGCTAGTCAAAATATTCATGGCAAAGCTTTCTCTATCATCCATTTTTTCTCTACTGGTCACAGGATTTATTTAAGATTATTCTTTTTTTTAATGGCCTTAAGATTGTTCTTAAGGAATTTTCAAGTTCCTGGAAATGTACATTTAATATCATGATGGAAAGTATGCATAGATAATTCTTCCAAGTATAATAGAGTTGCCCCATATACAGCTGTGTATGTATATACATATATATATATACACATTGTATCTAAATACATATTATCTCCATTTTTTCTCATTTCATTCAAAATGCTTTCTGTTTCTGGAAGCCCATGATTTCAACAAGACAAAGAAATTTTTTTAGTTTTTAAATTATTATTTAAAATTTTTAAAGTATTATATATTATTAAATATATGTACTTGTAGGTTGTATAAAGAGTGAACATGCAAAGCCTACTAAAGATTTCTATAATAATTATTTGAGTATGAATACTTGTTAGCTCTGTGTGCATTTCCACTTGAGAGTACCCGGGAGATTCCCCAAAATTAAAGATTCTAAATAAACTTGTGGATATCTCTCTGTGACAGGAAAAGCAACTATGTTTCCCCCTCAACCTTTTCATTACCCTTTACCACAGGGAATCCATCTCCATCTCTCACCTATGGGATTTAGTGGGAAAATGCTCTTCCAGTTTCACGGCATGGTGTCCTTGGGTGAAATGGATCACATGTGGATCTGAAGATATGGAACTCCACTCACCAACACCAGAGCAAGCATCCCCGCGACACACACGCTCCTCAGACTGTATCAAAAAGCCTGTTATCTCCATGCTTTTCTCATTTCACTCAAAATGCTGTCCATTTCTAGAAACCCATGCTTTCAACAAAACAGTTCAAGGAGAAAATATTTTGGCTTTGAAATTATTACTAAACTTCTTTGGAAAGAGCAGGTTACAACCCCCTCTATCTGAAGTAGTAACTGAACGGAATACACCCCTTTGATGTCACATAGATGATAAAGGTCCTTCATTCTTCGGAGACTTGCACTTATGAGCTCATTCCTTGCGTTTTTTGATTGTGCCTTCAAGTGAGCTCTGTTGATTACCCTGACACCTGCTGGTGAGCACGCCATGGATTCCAGGATACTTCTCCCTTCCACAATCCTCTTGACCTTTTAAAAATATGCTTCAAAACAAAAACAAAATCTCTGCTCCCGAACCAAGAGTCAATGTCCACTAATCAAAATTCAATTCAAAAACGTAGACTTAGCCCTGAGTGTCTGCGGCTGAAACTGTCTAGGAGAGTAGAAAGGCCCTTTGCCACATGTAATTGTGAGTCTCGCAGTTAAAGTGTTATCTGGCTTGCTTCCTGCCAGATCGGTTAGGAGACCATGGCTGTCTTTGTAATTACAAGACAGCCATTTGACACTCTGCCTGGAAATGCTTTGGGTAGCTAAAACATGCTATAGCGTCACGATGCTTTATGTTTCTTGGGCTAAGATATAGAAACAAACATGTAAACAAATAGGTATAATCCTCAAAACACAAATGCGAATTGGATTAGCCATTTCAGGGCTTCAATTTGATTTTCTATTATTTTTCCTTCCTTCCATATTATCAGGTTTGAGACTACTTAGGAAATAAACCGAACAATATCCAGTAAAGTGCTTTAATGGCACAATGGGTTAATTATGTGTCTTTAACCTAAAAGTCTGTGAATTAAATGTGTTCATTTCTCTGCAGGACAAAGTGAGCAAGTCCACCTCTGTAAAAATGTACATCTTTAAACACTCCTTGGAGCATTTCTACTCCATCCTATAAGGTAGCTATGAGTCAAAATTTGAATTTTTTCAGCTGATATGCAGTGACTCGCTACCATGAAATCAGTACACTAATTAAGCATCTTCAGAATTGACTATCATATGTTTTCCCCAAGTACCTACCAATTCTGATCTACCCCTAGCTCGAATTGAACTCTGAAGTTTGCGTTATTTTGTTGTTGTTGTTGTTGTTGTTTGAGCAGATGCTCTAACCCTAAGCTAGTCCCACCATTGCTGTCAGGGGCATGCCAACCCACAGGGGCCCTAAAGGTCACAGGAGACCGGCCCCCCTGTGTGTCCCAGGAGGCTGATCTTTACAGAAGTGGACTGCCACCACTTTCTCCTTCCATGCAGGTACCAGCTGCCCACCTGTCAGTTAGCAGGCAAGCACTTTAACACTATGCCACCAGGGATCCCTTCAATGTCCCAGGTGTGTGTGTGTGGGATTGGGGGCAAACTCACTGAGACAGAGCTGATTCTGACCCAGAGTGACTGTGTGGTAGGTTTATGAGGCTGTGGTGTGGCCCGATCTTGCTCCTCCAAGAGGCAATCCCAGTTCAAAGACCCGACCTAGCTGTGAGCAGGTGACTGCTCGCCTGAGGACGCCGCCAAGACTCACCAAGGAACCATCGTCAACGTGTACAAAGGTACTGTCCTCGCCAAGTATGTTTAGTAGACACCGAATGTTTTAGAAAATTCTCATGCACGTTTTTATACACACAAATGATAGCACAGACTATGTTTATGTTATATGACAACATATACTAAGCTTTCAAAAGACAGCGTTTTCAACAGAAATGGTCTCAGGTCAAAATTGGCATCTTCATTAGCCTCACTAAAATGGAAAATATGGACCAAGTATTTAGACTGGGGAAAAACTGTCAAATTCATATTTTACAACAGCATTGAGCCACATCATATTTTACAAATCTATATTATATTACTTCATATTGCCATAATTTCATAATAGAAATATAGGTCTGCTGACAAAAATAAAACGCTTGCAAAAATATCCAAGCTCCTAGATGAAAGTTACTATCAATGTATTAAAATCACTGCAATCAAGTCACTTCGGACTCATAACAACTCTACAGGTGGGTTTCTGAGACTACAAACTTTCCCAGGAATAGACAGCCTCATTTTCTTCCTGTGGAGCAGCTGGCGGTTTTGAACAATTGACCTGGGAGTTAGCAATCAAAGGCAGAACTCACTATGCTACTAAATGAATGCATCTGAGAAAACTACAATAGAGTTTAGAGAGCAGCTAAAAAATGTACATCCGTTTACCTGGATTTGGAGATCTTTGCAAGACTAACGATAGAAAATAATAGAAGAGTTTGCCTCTTCGCTATTTTATCACTATTAAAGATATTTTCATATGTACTTTTAAAAATTGCACTTCAATTTGAAAGAAATATTTTCAGTAGAATAAACATATAGTTAGGACCAGAGTGATAATTTTTTTTACACCATGACAGTTAAAGCTTGACACGGCCAACCTTTGTTATTAGCATCATATCGTCACCAGGAACTACTGAGGAAAAATAATAATTAAATATTATACTAATTCATCTCACATGACATCAGAATTTAGCAGTTCTTTTCAAGGTGTATCATTAAAGGTCATAGAAATTAGGTAATGTAGACACTAATGTGTAATAATAAATAATGTGGAAAGCTCTTTAAGGGGTCATAAGTATTGGTATAGTACTCACAGAAGTAAAGTGTTATTATTGGAGTTGATTGTTCAGCTAACAATTTATTCTCATGTATGAGTAACTAAAGATCGCCATTGATTAAAAAAAGGAAATGCAAATGTCAGTGATTCATAGTATTTAGGACATGTCTAGACATTTTTAGACAGTGCCATTTGCTTAAAGACTTCAGGCACAAACCGCAGGCACAGGAACAGATTGCATAAGACGTCACGTGCTGGCTGCAACTGTATGCATGTTATTGGATTTTTTAAAGCAACCCATAACGATGAATAATTTAAGAGTTAATAAAATATTCAATCTGACTGATCCATTGGTTTAATTTTAAAAGCAAAGCAACTAATAAACGGAGTTACATGTCCTGATCAAATTCCAGACATTTATGCATGTAAATTGCAACCCACACATTGGGGAAAGACCAATGTTTACAATGATATATTAGGTAGATGATAATCTTTGGCTGAGGTGGGGAGTTGGGGTGCAAGGACACTTGTCAGGGTTGACAAAGGCTGCAATAAGTTTGCTCAAAGTTTAATTGTTTAGAGTCATCAGGTAAGCTGCACTCTGCCTTTTAGAGAGAGAAGGGAATAAATTAGAGTGGTTGTTAAGTTTGAGCTCATGCAAAATGGTCCTGTTTCTTCTCTTAAAGCCCTTTGCATTTCTCCTCACAGGCTGTCTGGAAAGTGGAAATCTACCGAAGGACATGGAGCACACTGTTGTGGGAGCATTGTCCAGGAGGACCTGAACGGAAAGCTTGAACTGTGTCTCCATCCAAGCAATGCCCTACGCAAGGGTATCCTTAGGCTGTCCAGCCTCCGACTGCAGGGAGAAGCCCTCACTCTTGGCTCCCCTCAGATGAGCAACCAGACCAAGAGAGAGGCAAGCGCCACCACGGAAGCTGGATGCACTTTCTCGCCACCCTACATGCTCCACCTCAGTGGGGGACAGATGGTGGAGGCGGTAGCACTGTGTAGGTGCTTGTGCTTGTGGGTGAGTGAGTGTGTTTTCTTGTTGGAGTGGGGGAGGGGGGCGAGTAGGAGGAGATGAGAGTGCCTGCAGTCTCCCCTCTTTCCTTTCTGCTAAGGATCAAAGTGCAGAAGGAATTCTGACAGGAAATCAGAGAGGGGGGGCGCGGAATACAGGAATGGAAGCATGATCTTATTCCTACCACTAGCGAGTTACTAAGCCTTCTAGTTACTATTCCTTAACCTTCAGTGGAGAGGCTGCCGCTGCCTGAGACATGGAAAGACACTTTGTGGAGGCAGAGGCGCAGACACCCACCAACCCCCGCCCTCGCGTGGGGGAGACTCAGCTCTGGGTCTGTGTGAGGTTGGCCAAGCCAGCCGGGGATGCGCAGCCATGGTAGGAGGGCAGCCACGCTATCTGGCTAGGGGTGGCCGACTTCTCCGGCAAGCAGGAGTCCGCGATTTTCCTCTAAGACAAATACAAGAATACGGTGCAGGGATGCATGGTGTAGAATATTTATGCTGTGTCGATCTAACCTCAAGTGGCTTTGAGTCAACGCTTTTGTACATCCAAGAACTCTTTTTAGAGGCAACGTATTTTAAACCTTGTAGTGCACTCAACGCTCCACTTGAAACAGTCTGTGAAGGGCTTTATTACCCAGGGAACCCTTACAAGGGTCCCCTAGTGAACTGCAGCGCAGGAGGGCGCTGCCTTGGACGCCCAGTGTATGTCCTTGCCCTTTAGCCTAGGATCACCCTGGAGTGCAAGCGGGGTCTAGGCTTGTTTATACAAGCCATACCTTGCCTAGGGCCTGGAAGTCGCCTATCCAACTCAGCAAAGGGAGGGTCAAAGTCGGTATAGATATTTTGGGACTGAATGATGTATTTCACGCAAGTCATAAAAACCCAAACCAGCATCAGTCCAGCTCCAGACAACTTTTTTGCTCCTGGGCTGGGGCAGGGGCGCTGGGATTGTTCTGACATGCTCTTTAGCTGGAGAGCAAGCGAGAGAGGGGGAGTGAGAGGGGAGAGAGAGAGAGAGAGAGAGAGAGAGAGAGAGAGAGAGAGAGAGAGAGAGAGAATTCTGAGCCCGCATCGGGGCCCCTGAGATTATTGTACATCAGTGCTGAGAGTGCGGGATGGGGGAGCAGGAGGACGGCGAGGAAGAGCTGCCTGAGTTTGCACATCCCCAGTGCCCCCAAACTCTCAGCCCCAGTTGGCGAAGAGCTCAGCTCAAATCCGGGTAGCAGAAACCCGCCTGCAGGACCAGACTGGGCAGCTTTCCAGTCCCTGTCCATCAAGATCACCTTTGCCAGGCACTCGCTTCCCTGCTGGGCACCAGGAGCCCCTGGGGCGCCCGCCCGCGGGTACATCGCTCGCCAGGCTCTAGGAGGGTCCAGTGGAAAGCTTGTAGCACAGAAAGAAAGCCACGGAGGAGATGGTCCCCCAGCGCGCCATCTCCTTCAGCTTGCTCTCCGCCCCTCTCTCGTCTCAATCCCACCCCCATGGCGTCCCCCCCTGCTCCAGCTCAGCGCAGAGCACTCTGCTCAGACTTTGCGAGCACTTTCCTGGGGTCCCTAGGGTGCGCCTCTTCCTCCGAGCTGCCCACAGCGCGCCTCACTCCTGGCGCGCCCAGGAGACAGATGCCGGCACCCAAGTGGCGTTTCCCAGGGGACCCCCGCTGCCCTCCCGGTGCCCGGCCGCTCCGGTCCCGCCGGCTCACCTTTGCAGAACTGGGGAACCCCAAGGCTGAGCCAGACCAAGAGGCAGAAGGCCGCTGAGCACTTCATGGTCCCGTCTCCAGAACGTGACCCCAGCGGGGCAGGGGCTCAGCGCGGAGGGCGGCGGTCGCCTGGGGACCACGGGGCAGCGGCACCACCCGCCTCGGGGAGCGACTTCAAGAGCACGTCTTCTTCCCGGCCGCTCTTCCCCAGCAGCTCCTCCGCGCCGGCTGGACGGCGTCGGGGCCGAGCTTTCCTCCCCTCGGCCGGCGCTCCTGCCCACGGAGGAGGGCGAGTGCCGGGGCCGCCCGCGGGCTCGGGCTGCCGCTGCCGCGGGGGTGGGGTGGTCCTGGCCGAGCGCGGCGGGGCGGGGCGGGGGGCGGGCTCCCGCGGCGACTCGGGGTCCCCCGCGCGGTCCGCCGAGCGACTGGCGTCAGGCGCACTCGGCTCCTGCTCCTCTCGCCGCCGCGGCTGCGGGGCTGCTGACTTGAGAACAATGAAGCGTGAGCAGGGGGGGAGCGGGCGGGCGGGCGGGCGGGGGGCGGCGGGGAGCGCTCTGTGTACAAACAGAGGCGGCGTGCGTGTGAGCCCGCTGGGCGGGCGCGCTCCCCGCTCCGCACCCCGCACCCCTCCCTCTCAGTTCCTCCCCCTCGCCTTCTCTCTCTCTCTCTCTCTCTCTCTCTCTCTCTCTCTCTCTCTCTCTCTCTCTCTCGGAGGTGGCTCCTTCTGCTGGAAGAGAAAAGGGAGACAACCATAGCCACACCCTGGCACCTGCCAAACCTTCCAAAGTTCCTACATAGCCAGTCCCTTCTGCTCATGCTGGCATCTCTAAGGTTAAGGAGGTGGGCGGCGGGGGAGGCGTGTTGGCGGGCACCCCGTGTCAGAGATGCTATTGAATTTGGGGCAACTGACTTTATCATGAACCATGACTATGGGATTCCCTGAAGTTCCCTCTTGCGGTGGCAGAAAAAAAGGAGTTAAACGATTTTGAAAAGTGGCACTTGAAGCGAGAAGGCTGCTGCGTGAACGGCAGAGCGCTTGCGAAGTGAACTGTCCACGGTTCCTCCAGAAAGGAACGCGAGCCAGCAGCCTATCATTTCAGCTGTGGCTACTGTTCTGCTCCTCTGCGGCTCCGCATATGCCACGTCCTGGGCTCCGAGATTTCCTGTCTGCACTAGGGTAAAAGGGTAAAGGGGCACTGTCTTCAGACAGTAGGAGACTCAATGCTGTTAAACAGAGGACAGCTTGAGATGAAAAATTATAACGAGAACTTGGAGAGAGTGATGAAAACAGAGGCTGAGACAGAATCTTGAAGCTCACTAGAATGGATCAAATGTCCATCAAAAACAATGAGCAAACTGGTGTATAGTTTGGGTTCTCTCTCTCTCTCTCTCTCTCTCTCTCTCTCTCTCTCTCTCTCTCTCTGTCAGTCTGTCTCTAAGTGGCCTGATGAAAGAGATAGTCCATAGCTTGCAATGGTGCTTTCTCCTGATCTGTGGTGGTAGTTGTGTTTAGAATGATTGCTTACTGTACATGGATTCAATTTTATTCGGTCACTAGCAGGTACCAACATGATTGAGACAGTCTCTCTCTCTCTCTCTCTCTCTCTCTCTCTCTCTCTCTCTCTCTCCCTCCCTCCTTCCCTCCCTCTTTCAAAAATATTTCACCTCCAGTGATGTGTAGTGAGAGAGAGAGAAACAGAGAAATTGAGAAATTCTTGAAGGCAAATAGGTGAATAGAGAATTTATTAAGGAAGAGATAACAGTGATCAACTGGTCATGCAACTTTATCTCTACTTGCAGCCCTGAGCCCTTTCCACTTGAATTTCTACCACCCTTTTAGAATTTGAAGTGAGATCAAGGATGTAAATGGGGTGGAAAAGTAATAATACATACTCCTCGCCAGGAGTTAAGGCATGTCTTATACCACTGGCAAAAAAAAAACCAGAAAACAATTTTCAGAATACAATTTGTTCAGATTCCCTGCTTTGTCCAAAGATTAAAAAAAGAAGAAGAAGAAAATTACTTTGCAAAGGAAAGGGGGAGACTCATTTATTTACCTTCCATTTTTATGCTTAAATCCAAGAATATTACAATAATGCAGCACTGTATAGAGTTAAAGCCAAATAGCTTTAGACAAACCAATTTCCAGTTTCTGGTATATCATTATCACTCTGTTTTGAAGGGAAGCTTTAAGGTATTTTGTGATATGTTCATCAGCAACCCCCTTTTAGCATTTGGTAAACAAAATGCCAAACTTCATACTTTATAAGGCATTATTTCTAAATGATAAGTACTAACATCTGAAAATGTGCAATGATAAGCCAGTCTCTAACAAAATTTGAAATAGAATTCATAGACTAGGTAAAGAAGTTTTTGTTTTATTATCTGTTTTCATTTTTCCTATATGATCTTCATAAGCATACTAGAAACTTAAATATTTTTGGAGGAGCAGCAATTATGTTAGTAACAATTCATCTTTCTTTCATTTAATTTTTGTTTCACAACTCCAGAGCGCATAATACTACATTAAAGGGCATATTCTATGCTTAAATATATGGAGAAGAGAGTGTGAATGGCATTCTGTATTACCTGACACATTTTCAGAAATGCTACCAGTTAGATGCTTCCACATAAGAGCTTTTTTTTTCTATCTGAATCTAATAAACGGTGGTGGCTTTATGGCACAGTTGACATAAAACAACAAGAGAAATCTCTAATAGATAATTACCCTCAACCAATTCAATTTGTTTATATTTATAGAACTCATTTCATTCTGAAAATATCCAAAACCAAGCCCACTGCCATCAGGCTGATTTATGGAGTCTGGGTAGGGTTTCTGAGGATATAAGTCATTACTGAAGCAAGAATACCTCATCTTTCTCCAGAATAGGAGTCATTGGGTTTGAACTGTGCATGTTGTGGTTAGCAGCTGAAATACAAACCCACAGGGCTACTCAGGGCTCTTTTCATTCTTGGGGAACCCACATATTGCCTCTACAGAAGTGATATATAGGAAATGTGAAAAGGCAAAAAGTATAGATTTTTTAAAAATGTAATAAAAGATAACACTCTTTTATGAATCTTCTACCTCACATAAAATGCTAAGGTACCTTTTTTAATCACGTATGATACAGCCTACAATTTTACAGCTTCTCCAAAGATTGTCAAATTGTCAAAAAATGAATGTACAAGCATACATCACTGGAAGATAGCTCATCTCAAATTGTTTTCCAGCCCTGTTTTTCCCAGATGTTTATAGATTCCTAAAAGGGAAAAAAAAACCCAAATGTATGGTAAAATATTTTTTAAGGACTATTTATATCAGAGCAGCCTCTTGAACTTACTTTAGGTTCATAATACTAAAAAAAAAAAAAACTTGAAAGGTTCTCTTGTTAGGGAATTTTTCCAATGGGGTATTTAATTGATCATTTTGCAAACTAGTATTTTACTATTTTTTTCACCACTGTGAAATAATTGTCAGCATGTGACAAATGTATTGCTACAAATAAGAGGTGGTGGTAAGGGAGTCTTAGGATGTGATGCCTTAAAATATAATGAAATATCAGCAAAATAAACTTAATTAAGCATTGTGGAATGTTTATTTTCAAGAATAACTGTTCATGGCAATGAATTTGGCTTCTGAGATAAGAAATATCAGAATAGGAGTTCTCTCTTCATCAGTCTAAAGTGGCAAGCAGTGCTATACTTGTTGTAGGAGGAGGGAAAAGATTTTCAAATTAAGTGGATATAAGACATGTGAAATTATTGTATCATATTCCATTTAGCATGACTACTAATTGCTTAATCATTTTGCATTTTGAAACTTTTTTTTGCATTTTAAAGCATCCCTTTAT
This sequence comes from Nesogale talazaci, assembly GCA_004026705.1. Classification (NCBI taxonomy): domain Eukaryota; kingdom Metazoa; phylum Chordata; class Mammalia; order Afrosoricida; family Tenrecidae; genus Nesogale; species Nesogale talazaci. Next base: position 39,931 of record PVJH01002346.1, on the reverse strand, counting down.
TTTGTATGCTAAACCTTAAGTCAAAATTAAAACTTAGAGACCCAAGAGAATGAATTCACCCAAACCCACCTGCACTTCGACCTACAGAGCTGTGTGATGATAAATTAGTGTGATATTAAACTAGTAAATCTGTGATAATTTGTTTTATAGAAGCAGAAAATAAGCACAGTAGGTCAAATTGGGCCCCTTTTGAAGAGAAAGGATAAAGCACAGAGTGGTAAGGTTATTGCCCAAACTCAAAGTTCTTAAGCCTTGGAGTTAGCAACTGGACTTAGAGCCTGATTCTAGCACATACTACTCTCCATTGTAACAAGTATAGGGGACCCGCTGAGTGTTAAACCCTACTGTCTTCTGAAATGTCTTCGGTTTACTAATCTTCCGACAACTATTGTAAAGTATTGCTATTTGCATTTTAACCTTGAGGAAACCAAGGATCAAAATATGTCAATAAATTTTCAAGATCAAACACTCCGAAAGAGAAAGAGGCAGGATTAGAGCCCTCTCTGATTCCAGGAAAAGGTTTTAAGTCCATTCTGTGACAGCACATCTTTAGCGAGTGATCTAAATTATTTTATTGATTTATATTTTCAATTTAAGGATCGATAATAATTGTCATGTTTTGTCTACTTTCTGTTCTTTCTGAGCTTTTGGTGCTATCATTTAAATATGAAGGTAAATCAGAGAGTATTGCTACTGAGATTCGAACTCACACATGTCCTGGTTTACTTCAAATAAAGTGTGTTGAAAATCAGTGGATGGCTGTTCTCTCAGGATACATGGGCATTAATCTGCTGAGGGAACCATCAGAATAAAGGGACAATCAAAACAGTGACTGCAAGAGAACCAGCCAGGCCTGTTCTGCTCATGGCACAGAGGTCTGCTCCGAAGAACATGCCAGCTCTCTGTTGGAATTTTCTAAGAGGCAATCATGATAGATCTTCTTAAGGAACACAGGGCTGCCAGGGAGGTTGATTCTTATTAGAAATTTAAAGAAAACTATAAGTGGATAAGAAGGTGCAAAAAGTTGCACCAAGGAATTCCAAATGCCTCTCTGCCCCTCAACCCCCACCTCTACTCCCCTATCTCTCTCCAGCCCCAACGCTGCCCCTATCACAGCAGTGCACAAGCTTCATCTTGGACGTTCTCTCACCATCAAGCAAACACATAACAACCCCTTGGTGGAGTTTCCAGACTGTAACTATTCATGGGAGTAGAAAGGCATTCTCCCAAGAGGCTGGTTGGTTTAAACTGCCCACCTTAGGGATCGCAGCCCCACGTGCCATCATGAGAATTTCCTTGGGAAAATATACGTCATTCCACGAGCAGTTCCTTGGTAAACCTTACTTCATCCTCTCCATAGCCCTAACCTTTCCTCTTCAGACTGTTTTTTTGGTTTTTGGCCCCTGAACTCAGTATTTAAAAAGAACACCATTTGAGTCTTTTGAGTTTTGAAGTGTGGTAAATTGAACTGATGAATTAAGAGAGGATTGCATATATATATACATATATGCACACACAAATATGTATGTATTTCATATATATGTGTATGTCTGTGTATTGGGAAACAATGACTTCAGGGTTTTGTATTTGTTTCTTAAATTGAGCTAAGATTTTTGTAGCAAAAACATTGGATTTACCTTTAAAGTTGCTTGAATATCTTGGAAGAATATTTTTTAAATCTGCAATATATATTTTTTAAATCTGTTATGTATTTGTATATCTATGACATTTTATTATGCTCCCCATAGGGTCAAGTTTTATCTCTTCTCCAGTCCTCTGTTCATTTTTTAGACTTCACTAAAATGCTTTCTTACAATTTCCACTAACAGATTATCATTCTTCCCCAAATCCTCACTAAATTATGCCAGCACCACAGACCAACAATTTCTTAGAATTACCAGTTTTTCATGTGTTAGCCTTATCTGTCCAAGTAATTATAAGTGGATAACTTCATGCTTTAAACATAGTTGAGTGGGTGCCATGTTCTAAATGTCTTCAATTTTCTCAATATGAATACTCAGGAAAATTAATTTTGAATCTACAGGTTTTTGCCTAACAGCTTGCTTAGCATTTCCTCTCCTCTGATGGATGATGTTTACAGACTCATCTTTTGGTGTATGATCCTGGGAAGAAACATTTCTGGTGCTTCTAATTCTTCCTCTCAAGTTTCCATTATATAGACTTCTGCGGCTGCTGAATCCATTTCAATTGCTTTATTTTTATCTTCTTGAAGTGTGATTGAACACTTTATGTATGTAATAGAAGCCCCAAAATTGCAAGTGGGTAGAGGGAAATGAAAATGAGTTGCCCACCCACTGTCTTCTATGGCCATTAAGTCTGCTAAGATGACAATACACGACTAAACAGGGCAAAACCCTTCCCAATGGGTTTCCAAGGCTGTAAATCTCAGTAGCAAGATGCTCCATTTTTCTTCCACAGAATGCAGGTGGGTTTAGACTACTGATCTTGCAGTATGCATCCAAATACTTAACTGCTGACTCCTTGTCAACCACTGTTTTCTAATATCTAGTGCTTATATATCATTCTAAAGGTATCCTAGATAAACAAAATTATATATACACACCCATGCACTCACCAACATAAGTACATATCTGCATGTTTTCATGCATACAAACTTTCCAAAAATGGTAGTAAGTCACATGCCTATTATGGGTCATTATACATAAACATTATATATAAATACATACACACAAATATATATGTGTGTGTGTGCAATATATAGAAATGTGTATAGAATGCACTATATTTTTCTACTGTACATCTTGTGTCATGGACTTTTAAGTTGCTTCCCTCATCGGCTTTTGTAAACAGTGCTGTGAGAGAGCTAATGAGCGTACCTTCCAATAGAAGTGTGCCAGATCAATACAAGTGGGCCAGATCAATCCAGCAGATTATATGGCTTAAAATGGCATTGGTGGCCAGAAAGTATGTGCTTGTAAAATTGTGAAAAATATTACCAAATTGCCACCGCTTAAGGCTGTGTAAATTCCTCCTTCTAAGTATGACACAAGAGCATGGGTGGTGAAGTGGTTATGTGTTAGGCTGTGAAACATAGAGCTCCCATCCTTTGCGGGAGAAAGAAGAGACTTTACCCTACTCTGGTATCCAGTTACAATCTCAGAGAGCCGCAGAGACAGTTCTGTCTACCCTGCCCTAGAGGGTCTCTATGGCATCAACTAGAGGCCAGTGAGTTTGAGAGTCTGACCTAGGCCACATCAGAGACCTGGTCGGCCATGACGTTGTGTTAGCAGTCTTGTTATTGTCAATCGGAGAGATGAACTACTATTAGCTCATGATATGGGATCTCTATGACTGTGAATTATGATGGCACTGTGGTGCTCAGCTGCTAACTGAAAGGTCAGTGGTTTGCACCATCCTGTCCACAGGAAAAAACGTGTCAGTCTCCCTTCATAAACAAATAGTTTTGAGGCACAGTTCACATATCGTAAAATAATCTACATTTTCTTTATGTGACCTCACCTTCCATGTCTTTTATTCTCTTTTTCTATTACATTATTGAACTATTCCTTGCTGAATTGTAGTCTGCATATATTAAAACAACTAGATCGTTTTTGTCATATTTATATCAGGAATGTATTCATATGGTGCTTATCCTTTAACCTTGATTCAGCTACTTTACTGCTTTAATATGTTTCATATTTGGGGTGGTTATATTTGCCAATCTGGTCTTTCATAGTTTTTAGTGTTTTTTTTCCTTGTCTTTTTAAATCATTTTTAGGGAGCTCTTACAGCTCCAATAAAATGGGATCCATTATAACAATCCATAATTCAATTAGATCAAGCATAATTGTACAAGTACTACCACCATTATTTTCAAAACATTTTCTTTCTTCTGTAACTCTTTGATATCAGCTTACCTTTATCTCTTCCTTCCTTTACCCTATCACCCAGGAACCCTTATTCTTATATTATTAATAGTTATTATTATGCCATATCTTACACTGTCCACTGTATCTGTTCCCCTACAATTCTGCTATTCTTTCCCCACGAGTAGGGTTAGGATTATCTTAGCTATTTGTTCCCCCTCTCCATCTCTTCCCATATCCCAGAGAACTGTTGCTCCCATTAGGATTTCTGAGGGATTTTTCTAGCTTGGAGTTCATGCATAGAATTATCTTCATCATACAATGAATATTCGCAGGTCTAACAAGGGAAGCGAGGTAAAAGTGGAACCATAATAATAAGGGAGGAAATATCAAAGAACTAGATGACAGTTATGTGTTTTCTCAGTGCTATACTGAACCATGGATATATATATATATATATATATATATATTCCTTTTCATATGGCCCTTCTGTGAGATACTTTCCAATTATCTTACAGGTAAGTTTTGGCTATCTCTCTTTTAACTGTTATTGATTTTTTTTTTGTTTTGGGGGCATCACTGCCCTCTGGTGGTGGGAGTAGGAGGCCCAGTCTTTGCTCCTGTGGAGCTGCTGCTAGAATTGAACCTCCATCCCAGTGAGCTGCAGTCCCGCGCACAACCACTATACCACCGGGGCTCAGCCCACCTATAATTGATTTGAAAGAGTTTTCTGTCATTTAGCCTAGAACACCACCTTCTTTATGAAAAATATTCTTTATATAATTTTGAACATAATTTTTCCCAAATGAACTTCGAGAAGAAATTAATTGAAAATGTTTGATGAACATGTTTATAATATTAACACTACAATCTATGCATCCTATTTTTTTGTTTTGGTTTGGTTTTACAAGGTATATTATGTGGGTTCTTTGTTTTCAATGTGCCCATGAAGTGTCTATATGGGTATTTTGCCCTTTTTTGTACCTACTGAACTGCAAGATTTTAAAATTATATTCCATAATATTTATTTTATGTTTTAAGAATTTGTTTTGGGCTGAGCCCCACTGGTATAGTGGTCATGTGTGGGACTACATATCATTGGCTTGGCGGTTCAAATCCAGCAGCAGCTCTCCAGGAACAATGTTGGGCCCCCTACTCCCACCAGAGAGCAGTGATGCCTTCCTCCCCCCAAAAAAGAACTTGTTTTGTCTAATCAAAGTTTATTAATGCATTGCACAACCCTATTTTGCTTCACTCTCCACTGACCTCTGGCGGGAGTGGGAGGCCCAGTCTTGCTCCTGGAAAGCTGCTGCTGGATTTGAACGGGCAAGCCAGTGGGCCACAGTCCTGCACTCAATCACTACGCCACCGAGGCTCAGCCCGCACAACCCTATTTTTAAATGAAAAACTGTTAGATGTTCTTATTAGTTTTTCTATTGATTACTTTTGGTTTTGCCTCCAAAAGAGGTTTTCCAACCTCTTCTCCACATGTGGACTTTTCAGTGATTTTTGAGTAAACAAATTTTAGAAATGAAAGCATTGATAGCAAAAAGAAAAAAAATTAAATATGAATGAGTGAAAAAATAAAACTTTTCCTTCATGAGAAAGAAATAAGGCTTATAAAGATTCAGTAGAATTGAGGATCCTAACCTTTGAGCATTATATTTAATAAAGTTCTGAAATCATTCTCTCTGTGGCAGTCATGTACTTGATGTCAATTTCATGATTAGACTCTAGGGGTGGAGTCTAGCCTGTCAATCTGGAGATAGCCATTGAGTAGCCAATGATTCCTCTGTGTGAGCATGGCTTTCTCCTGAGAATTCGGGGAAATCTCATGGTATTTCCCACCTGAAGATGAGAGACCATTTTTCCCAGTTGTCGTGAGTTGCGCAACTGACAAGACAAGATGACAGCGTCCAAGGAACCAGAAGAGCCAGTGGAGAAGCCACATGGCCTTATAACCCTGATGGAACCAGACCTCTAAAGTCAGAAAAGCCACAAAGAGACCCCTGCCAGTGCGGAGATGTTTCTGTCACCAATGTATGCTGCTGATGGACACTGAGTCCTGGAAATGAGGAGCCACAAGGGGATCCCTGCCAGCGTGGGGACTCTGTACCCACTGGCCTGTAACTTCATGAGTCGGAAGGAAACTTTATAGACTGGTATCGGACATATGGGCTAATATTGAACTTATGATCTTGGACTGGACTGGGTTGGGATGCTTTCTCAATGTTCCATTCCTCTTATATATAAACCTTTCCCTTATGTCCATATGCGTGTTCATGAATTTTTTTCTCTAGTTTACTTGGACTAGCACAGTCTCCCGAACTACAATAAGTTAATTGTAACAACTTTCAGATTAGCTATAGCAGAAGCTATTTTTAAGTATTTCTAATTAGAAGTAATTTTTTGTTTGGGGTTGGGGTTTCTTTTTGAGTGGGGGTATTTTAGTTATTGGAGTAACTTAAAAATATATTTTAATAGAATCCAAAAGAAAATCCTGAAATATTTTCCTGTTGATTCCTTTTTGTTTGTTTGTTTGTTTGTTTAAGCATCACTGCCCTCTGGTGGTGGGAGTAGGAATCCCAGCGTTTAATCCTGTGAAGCCGCTGCTGGAATTGAACCTCCATTCCAGTGAGCCTCAGTCCCGCACACAACCTGTTGATTCCTTTTTAAAAAATGTTTGCCACTTATATTTTCTCCAGGGTAAGGACTTTCAAAGTTTATCCAGAGATTTTTTTTATTTAAAATAATCAAAAATTCTAAGTTAAACTTTCAAGCAAATTAATTGTATCATAAATAATGATTCAATAAATAAATGTCAAAAATTATGACTAGATAAGATTCTCTTGCATTTTCTTGAATGAACAGTGGACTGCAACTTAAATATAAAAACATCTGTTGAGAAAGATCATCTATTTTCATAGTCAGCATGATATGGGGAATGTACTATTTTTAAATGAATTATATTTTAATATATGGTAATTTATTAAATGAAATGAAAAATGTGATTTCCTTCTTCAGTCAGAAGAATGGCATATCATTTCAAGCATTTTACATTTACATTAATTATATTAATTCTGACATCAGATAAAAGGATCCTAGATTATATTTTCTAATATTTACATAGTGATTTTTTTCACTAAGATAAATTAAACTAATTCTTATTCTAAAATTATCATTGTATTCTTATTTGAAGAAAAGCAATTAAATACATATATTTATAAAGTTTTCAGAGAGTGCAACATCTGTATTAATATTGAGAAGACACAGCATATAAGTAAGTAATCCTGCCTATGGAGAAAATTATAATCTTGTTACTGTGTTTGTAAGTGGTCAAGGCAAAAATTATTATTTTAATCTGATAATCCTTTATAGCATTAAAAGTAAAATGGCAGCATTCCTTTCTTGCTTTATTTGTTGATTGTGGAAATTTTAATTCATAGGGGAGTTTTCATTTTAATGTAAAAACCAAAATGCATACATCACTATGAGACACTGATGTGAAATGTACCTTTAAACCCTTATAGGATCCGGAGATTTCTGATTCAAATCACATAATTAAGATAGGGATGCCACCAAGTTTTTAGTGCAATTTTTGACCTAAACACAATGAAATGGACAGTCTACAATGAAAGCTATTAATTATACAACAGAAACTCCTGGGAGTGTGGATGTTTACTCTACTACCTTTAAAGACTAAGATGAAAGGAAAATCATTTTCTCTCATCATTAATAATAAGGAATACATTTTAATGCATTTTGTGAAAAATGATCTGTAAAACATTACCATGAATTTGAAAATAAAGATCATAAATCAAAGTGAAATCTTAAATTTCCCCCAATTATTTAAAAGATCTTAGCAATCTAAGAGACACTATATTTAGGATGGAAGTGGAAAGTTTTCTAGTTTTGCCTATTATGAGCCGACTCAGCATCAGCTGAAAACACCCTTGTGTTATTTGCACAATTTCCTTTCCTCCATGAAACACTGTGCCACTCTGGACTATGTCCTGAACCAGTGAGTCAGTTCTTTCCAAGACTCTGCCTATGGACCTTGGCAAATGAGGAACAATTACCAGGAAGTCGTCCCCTTAGAAATCTTGGTTTTGATAGCTAAATCGGGTAGACCCGTGATTCACACTTATTAAAAGCCCGCTGCCATCAACTTCAAGGAATACTGAGCCTGTGGGGCAGGGTAGATCTCCCCATTCTGGTTACTGAAATGAAAAATCTTCATGGGAGCAGAAACCCCTAAGGAGTTCTTTGCAGATTGGAACCACTGATCTTCTGGCTAGCAACCCAGTACAAAACTCACTTGCTCCATTAGGGTGCCTTCATACCTCTGGCCAGTTTATTTTAAATAAAGGGAGCTTCTAGGACCTTTCCCTTTTTATGTTTTATCTACAGTGATTTGAATTGTGTTATCGCTATTAGTGTTTACTGTACTTACAGTTATTTCTGACTATTATAGCTGCTTTACTCTTACTGTTAATCTCTCAACTTCAGAAGGGTTTTCTGAAGAGCTCACATTTCTAGCAGGGTGAATAGGTATTCCTTTTGCTTCTAATTAGAAAAGTTCTTTGTAAAACTTTTTAAAAGACCTCTATTTCAGTCCCAGATGGCACCTTTGGCCTGAAAAACAGTCTGGTGGAGGCAGTGGATGATGCCGATGTCAGATCTCTGCTCCCGGCACTCCTGGAACTTCTGGCCAGGATTCCTTCCCTTGGGAGCAGTCAGCACCATCTCACAGAGAGCGGAGGGTACAGACTAGAGTATGGTGCCTTTCTAATTTCTAAAATCACTCAGGCCTCAATAAAGGCACCCATGAATTAAAGATAACTTCCTGACAGTGACCAAGTCTCCCATTTAGCCCTTAATGTCAGGCAAAAGGGGATTGGAAGTCAAGGTAATTCCTTTCCAGATATCTGTCTAAAATTAGCTATTCCATAAAACGTCTCATCAGCTACAAATGTTCTAACATTTAAAAATTATATTTCTGCTGAAATTTTAAGATTGTGTCACTTTGTATGATTCATCCTTCAGTCATACCAGATTTTGTTTCCTTTGGAGCCTAGTATTTAATAAATTCACTGATTTAAAATGTCATCTTTCCAAATGTTAATTTGAAAAAAAACCTTGAGACTCTACATGTTTCCTCTTTGTTTTGGTGTCATTTAAAGAATTCCTAATACATTTTATTATCTAGTGGGTTTTTTTTCAATTCTGCTTGCTATTTTTTACATTCTTGCTCTAAGAGATTAATTTAGGTTCTTTTTTAAAAATTGAAATCTGTCATGTTGAATTTTGATGTGTTCATTTTCATTGTATAGAAGAATAAGAAAAGAATTTGCTTCTATCTCTGTAGAATTGTATCATTGAGCCTAAAATGTTCCTTCCCATCTAATAGCTTTTTAATTATCCATAGATAATGTTTCATGGATCCTTCCTCTTAATCTCTGATGCATATGCCTGTCATATATGCCTGGAATGTATTTAGAAACTCTGATTTTTATTTGGACTATAATGACATCTTTGTGTCAGCATGTTTCTTTTAAAAAATGAATGTTCTGTCTGTGAAAATATAAACAACAAAGCATATGCCTATGTAACAATTTCTGGATGTATAATTCAGGAAAAAATGAATTTACTCTGCAGGTTGTGCGAACATTTTCATTCTCCGTTTCTTAACATAGCTACCATCCTTGCCATAAATTCACTTCCGTGAAGCTTCCCAGCCAATCCTTTGTTAATTTAATCACATGTAGATAAGCCTCTAAAGAATAAAAAGTTCAAAGTAGACATATTTACTAATTAAGGTAAACTATTATTTATGTTGGTGTCCTGGTGACACAGAAGTGAAGCCTCAGGATGCTAAGCCAAAAAACAAGCAGTTAGAAAGGACAAGCTCTTCTGCTGGGCTAGGGTGAGCTAGTCTGGTCTTTTCAAGAGAGAAAATCTAGAAAACCCTATGGAGCAGTTCTTCTATGACTTACAGGATGACTATGAATCAGAATCAACTAAATCACAGTAGGTTTAACTGTTTGGTTTAAAACTAATTCAGGGAATACTTTCAGTTTAAGCACTAAAGATAATCCCAAGGCAATATTTTTGGGAGGCCATCAGAATATCTGGATTCCTTTAGGATTTAAAATTCTGTTCCCATTTTCCTTCAGTTTATCCTTATTTACCTATAGAATTACATAGAATGTTCAGTAACGAAAGGCTGCCACCATTCAGTTTCACTGATCTCATGGCAAAAGAGGGAGTTGTTCATGGAGAAAATTAAACATGCCTTCTCTTCTCCCCTTTGATTTCTGACTCTCTTTTCTCTATCACTCAGGTGAATAGGGAACCATTGTACCTTGGACAGAGGCTTACCCACTTTTAGAAGTTAAGCACTACCCAAGGGCAAGGAGGTAGAACATAAACCCTAAATAAGTATTAGGCAAATGAACTGGGCTGTTTCATGAATAAAATGATATCCATACACGGGGTTACTGTTTTATATGATTTGCTATTCTTGCAAACTTCATTGGTTCTATTAGTTTTACTTTGAGTCCTTGTTTTCTCTTTGTTTTCTCTTGCAAATAGTTATATATCCAAACAAAGACTTTTTACAATGTCGTAAAGATAAATTAAACCATTTTGCACCAATCTTTACAAAGAATAGGGAGTTTGTTCCTAAAGAGATGTAAGCAATTTTGTGACAAAGATCTAACAAAGGAAGTTAATTTCTGGGTTTATTTCTCTCTTTGTTGAAACACCAGGCAAAGTAGATACAAAATGCAAAAGGGCAAAAATGCATGAATGCATTTCTAGGAACTAAAAGGAGGGGAGATGCAGTTGTCTCTGAGGTAAAGGATGCTCTCATAAAAAGTTTCTGGTTCCTGAGTACTTGAATTTTAAGAAGACTTTCTGGGTAATTCCTAAATTTAAATGATTCATCTACTAATCAAAATGTCAGAAGGTTTAGTGTGGACCTCATGACATCTGATATATATTAAAGTATATGATAGCTGATATATATCATATATACTCCTCCCTATACTGCCAACTGTCATTTCATATTTATAGCAAGAGTTAAAAATATGTTCAGCATATTGCTAACATACTTCTGGCCATAATGAACATTGATGTGCAAGTTATGAGCATAGAGGCCATGACAGTTAATATTATGTGTCAAATGTTATTAAATGGTGCACTACTCATTGTCAGAAAAATGACAGTTATGTAATGATAATCTTTCATTTTGTGATCTGATGTGGTCATCTTCCATTTTTCCTCACTGATTGTTGCACGGCAACTTTGTCATTGACACTTAGCCATGACAATCATTAAGATATGGGTGTATATATGAATAAGAAAGTCCTGCTAATTTATCTCAAAATATCCATGAATGAGACTTCTAAGGATCACAATAGTCTGCAATGATTGTGTATGGAATTTCCTTTAGTTGGAGGTCAAATAGACATCAGCTAAAAACAACGCACTCCTGTGTGCACACACACAAGATGAGAATATACATTGGAATAGGAGAAGTAAGAGAGAATTAAGAAAGAAGCAAGATATCTTTCTAGAATTTGGGGAAGTGAAACATTCAGAAGAATTTAGGAAGCCAAATTATTGAATGGTTTATTACAAATCAGAAACGTGAGCGCATTTGACTCAGATCACCACAAAGAAAAATTCAGCAAGTTTATAAAAATAGAACTTGTAAATATGTTCTCTTCATTTGTCTTGTAAACATTTAAGATTTCCTTTCCTGAGATAGTGTTTCCTTATGATACTTCGAGGGACCCTGGTGGAGTTTTGGATGAGGTGTCAAAAGAAAGATCAGCTCTTCAAATATTCCAGCTGTTCTGCAGGAGAAAGGTAAGGCTTTGTGTTCTGAAAACGACTCAGAGGCAGAAACCTGAAGGGACAGTTCTGCTTTGCCCTCTAGGATTCCTATGAGTCAGAATTTGCTTTAGAGCAGTGAGCTTTGGCTAGGCTCCTTCAAAATGCAGACCACATCTTGATTAACCATACCGGTGGGTGCAAGTGCCAAGTGCTCACACGAAAGGGATGGAGGACCCATCTGACATCCTTTGGTTAGATGAGAGAGCAGAATCCTGTCCAGACTAGGTCCAAGCTGATTGCCACAAGGCAGAGAGGGAGACATAACTCCACCCTCTCCCATTCTTTCCTCCCATGGCACTCTACCTCTCTACTGGATTCAATGCTCCTTTGTTACACAGAATTCACAAATAATCCTCACAATTATGGTGGTTTATCAGGGGAGTTAGCAGGTTGCCACCAGTCAGGATTATAAAATATTAAGGGTACAGCTTTTGGTGCAAAACAGTGCCTCACCTCAGTCAATAGCTAGGTCTCTCTTCCTGGTTCTTATCCTCTAAGATACGTCATCCCCTTGCCTCTGTCTCCACAAGCCAGAAAGGCCACTTAGCACTCAGCCTTACTTCCACACCACCTCCAGTCTCCACCTCCAGGGGGCCAGTTCCTCTGTTCTGTCCTGGTATGACCCCTTTGCTCTGTACTATGGTGTCTGTGCTGAAGCCTCTAGTACCTCTGGTTTCAGCCTCTGCCACTTTAGGAAGGATGTCAAGCAGGATTCACAGGTGTTTTTTCATCCTTGATGGTTGCAGCATCTTCTGCTTCTGAAATGCCTAATTGTTATAACCACTAATTTCCTCTGTTACTGATTTCATACCCTGCTTGCTTGGCCCCTCCCAATCATTCTGTCAGAGTTCCAAAGACATGGAGAGAAGAAATGTCACAAGTAAGTTCACCTCACTGCATCTGTGTGATATATTTTTAAATCACGGTAAATGTATCCAGTGATGCTTGAAACTTTCGAAAAGAATGGCATAACTACTGTGAATACACATCTGCCCCTTAGGATGAAGAGTTCACAGCCTTATCATGCTGCTATGCATTGATAGATGAGTTCGAATCTCTAATCTCATAGGTAGCAACTCAATGTGTAATACTCTTCCAGGGATTCTTAGTAATATGTATAAGGAAATAAGAAAAATATATATACATATATATTAAAATATAATTTTAATATAGCTTTTATTGGGGGCTCTTACATTTAATACATCATTCGTATTATACATATTTGTACACCTGTTGCCACATTCATCTACATTATCTACTAAAACCCCTTCACCATAAGCTCCTCTTCCCCTCTTTCCTCTAGTTCTTTATTTTTTTAATTCCAACTCCCCATATTTCCCCTTCCCCCTTTTCCTCCCCCATGAACTTCCAATAATTTATAAATTGCTATTACCTCTTCATATCTTACAATGTCTAATGTGTCATTTCACTCCCCCCCCCATTGTCCACACACCAGAGAGGAGGTCACATGTAGATCTGAGAAATTTGTTCCCCCTTTCTACTCCACCATCCTTCCATCCTCCCAGTGTCACCAACCACTCCCCACTAGCCTCAAGGGATTATCTATCCTAAATTTCCACGTTTTCGACTCCAATGTGCATCCTCTGGTCTAGCCAACTCTGTCTGGCAGAATTGGGATAATGATATCGGTGAGAGGAAGCATTTGAGAACATTTCATTGCTATGACACTGCACCTAGACTGGTTCATCTCCTCGCTACAACCCCTCTATAACAGGATGTCTCTTCACTTATTGATGGGCTTTGGGTCCCAATTCTGAACTCCCCCTCATTTATAATGATATATATATTTTTAGGTCTTTGATGCTTGATACTGGATCCTTTTGACACCTTGTGGTCATGCAGACTATTGTGCTTCTTCCATGTGGGATTGCTTCTTAGCTAGATGGCCACTTACTCACCTTCACGTCTTTAAAACCAAAGACGCACATCTTTTGATAGCCGGACACCATCAGCTTTCTTCACCACATTTGCTTATGCACATACTTGTCATAAGTGGTCATATCAGGAAAGTGAGCATATAATGTTATGAATATTAGTTCTTGAAACCTGATAAATGATCTCTTTGGTGTCTCTTGGTTCCATAAGCTGATGTACTTCTTCCAAGTGAGTTTTGTTGCTTCTGAGCTAGATAGCTGCTTGTTTACTTTCAAACCTTTAAGACCCCAGGCACTACATATTTTGATAGCCGGGCACCATCAGCTCTTTTCACCCCATTTGAGTATGCACACATTGGTTTTCTGTGATTGTGTCAGGGAACTGCACATCATGGAATGGCAATTTAATAGAACAAAATGTCCTTGCACTGAGTAAGTACCTGGTGGAGGTCCAATGTCCATCTGGTGTCCTAATTCTAAGCCTATAAATATATGTATATTGATCTATTTCTCCTTCATCATATGAATATATGTATCTATGTATATGCCTATATTTAATCTGTCCTGTATTTACTCCCCAGTTCTTTTCTTTATTTCCCTATAACTCCCGTCTCACCATCACGCTCAACCTCCATTTGGGCTTCAATATTGTCTCTCTATTACGTTAGTCTTAATCAAACCCTATTGGATTGATATAATTTAATTTTTTAGCTAGCAGAACTTATCAAACGTGAAAGCCACTTCCCTTTCATAGGTGATGGGGCAATGCATGTTTATAGCTAAAAACTATTATCGATACTTGCACAACTTTTCATGTGCATATTTTTAACATTTCATCTATCTTCCCACTCCATGTCATACATGCAGTAAGAAAGGATAAAGAATAACAGTCTGTGTTGTTAATATTTTATTTATTTCCTTGCTTGTATTGATGGCTGACTGCTGGTAATAGATCTATGTAAATGGGGCCTAATGCATACCGTGTTTCTAGCCATCTCTAAGAAAACCCAGTCCTAAAAGCTCAAATCCCCTCTTGTCAAGTTGATTTCCAATAAGTGCGACCTGGTATGACAAAGTAGAACTGAGAGGGAGGCGAGGAAGGAAGGGAGAACTGAGAGCAATGACCACTGTACAACCCCTCTTGAGGGGATTGAGCATCAGAATTTTAGGTGAATGGACACATTGGAAGGTGTAAGTTTGGCCAAAATCTATAACATATGTTAAGAGTACAGGAGGTAGCAGGGCAGGAGGGTTGCAATAAAGGAGAGCTGATATCAAGGAGTCCAAGAAGAAAGACGTGTTGAAGATGATAATGGCAGTAATTATACAACAATGCTTGTTCTAATGGACCTATGGATCATAATTTTATATGAAAATCTCCTAATAAAATGTTAAAATAAAGAATAAATATGTATGGAAGCAGATTATAAGACCTCTCTTTCATAGAGCACCTGGTATAGTGAGCCACTGCATTTTTAGGCAGCTATAATCACTACATCACCAAGTATACAGAACTCTAAATGCACATTTAGAAGATATATAAATATTCACTTAGAAGGACAAAATTTATTTTAAAATTTATCAAAAATTATTTTAAAATTTATCAAAGCTGAGAAATATCCCAGAGTTGTAAGCACCCCAAAATAAAATGTTTTCATTAATTAACATTTTGGACATATCACTTATATTATTTTTCCTTACTTTTTAAAACAATATATACTTTTTGATTGACTTCTCATTTAACAACCAATTTTTAATTTCCATTCCTTTGAAGAGACTATAGTCATGTAGAAAATGATATTTAAGTTAAATTTATTTTTGTTTGATTACTAGAATTTGTTCATCATAAACTATTAGGATTAGTAGGTTTTTAAACCTAAAACTTCAACCAGTTTCTTGGGTAAAAAATGAGAAATATTTCAAAGCTTACCCTAGCAACTGGCTTCTGGAACTCTGTACTTCACTCCTTGTTTCTCCTCCAACCACATTGCAGTGTTGGAGGGGCACCTCCCGCTGCTGCTCCAGACCTGAGTTATCCTAGCACATTCATTCACAGTGGGTGGTCATTGCTACACTACACCTGTGAGTGGATATTTACTAGAGCTGTGTATGGAGAATGCAAACCACATTTTTGCAAACTAAAGTAGTTCCCCATTTTTCCATGATCAGATTCCCCAATCCAATGCCACTCCCCATAAAAGAAGTGTGCTACTCTGAGTTGACTTGAGAAACAAATCCAGAGATATTCATATAAATGTAAGAGAGAACTTTACGTCAAGAAGCATTTATGCATCAATAAAACATCCCAGCTCAGTGCAGAACAAGCCCAAGAGTTCAGCATTAGTCTATAAGTCTGATATTTGCACATGAATCCCTATTGAGATTCATGCAGCCCATACAATGATGCCGAATGCAGGAAAATCTCCTGCCAATGGTGGATCCAGTAGAGGTGGAAGCATCTCAGGTCTGGTGCAGGTCTCCACAGGGCTTCTCCAATTCCAGCGCTCTGGCTCCATCAGTGTAGCTTCACCTGATATCATCAGGAATGTGTTGCTGGAAGAGTGTTTGTGTCCAGCCTCCAGGAAGAAAGACAGGAGTTCCCAAAATGCTCAGGGGAAGGCCATACCCACACAGAGGCATTATTGGCTGTGACCTTATTGAAAGGCTAGATCCCACCATTTACAAATTGACAGGAGATTATATAACTGCCACAAGAAGGTACTTACAAAGGGAAAATCTGGCTTGAAAAGATACAGAGCTTAAACATTTTACTTCTGCAGATTTTAGAAAAGCATATAGACATGTTCATATTGCCAGTATCCTCCCTGGTCCTTGTAAGGGACCAGTGTGAATGAGAGACTGTGAAGTTTAAGCTTGATAAGAGTCAAATGAATTGATCCCTAATGAGAACTAATAGCAACCTGTAAAATTGAGCTGTCATTTCCCTGAAGAAAGCACTCATTTGCACAGTAATTTTCCATATACTCTGAACTCCCTATAAACATTATGAAACTGAAAGTTAGAATGAGTAGCAAATTGTTGCTAAATATTCTGCTCCATGGAAGGTTAGTATGCTAACTACCCAATCACCTTATCTGTGAAGACAATACAGATACACATACTATTAAAGAAGAATGGGAACTCTGTTATTCATAAAAGTTTTTCCTTTCCCATAGTGATGTTAATAAGTAGAAAATGTATGCACAGATTGATTGAATGATTCAGTGACATGACTCCCATAAATGAATTACATGTGACCTTAATACTATATCATAGAAAAATATTCAAAAATTCAGTGAACAAAGAGAAATTCTCAAAATTGATACAGTATAATGTGAGGTTTGTAGGTACTTGTTCAAAATTAAATAAGAAATATCTTGTAAAGTTTTATAAATGCTAGCAAAATTTATCTATAAATTATCTATAAATGTTATTAAGTTTATATATTTTATTAAAATGTTAAATAATCAATATGTTGCTTTTGAAAGGTGCAGTGGAAATATTTTTAAGTTTTAGTTTGGAAATAAAATAAATGATACTCAGAATATAAGTTACAAACTAATATAAAGGTTTAATATAATAGAAATGCATTTGGTACACATAATCCTTCTATAATTCAGAGCTTATTTTATACAAGTCTTTTGACTCTAGGATCAGTTATACAGTATGCCTGTTACATCTTGATAAGCCTGTGGGTTTTCAAGGGTAATTTTCCCCCCTTTTTAGCTAAAGCTTGATGAAACAGATGATAATCTTAGGCTTGCCTGTTATATTGTACAAATCCCCTTGTTCTGTAATAAAGGCCTCATCTCTACCTAAAGTATGTGTAAGAGTAGATAAATGAAACTCTTTTTATAAATAGAAAAACATATTTCACTAATTAATTGTGTGAAATTGTTCATTTATTCATTCTAATGTGCTGAACCAAGGCTTCTAGTGAAATAAATTGATTTTTCTATTTTCAAGGATAAGGAAGAGGACAGGATTTTTAAGTGAAAAAGCAATTGAAATAACAAACCCAGATTTGGAACTAGACTAGTGTCCTTTTCTGATTATTCTGTATGCTTCAAAGTTTATGTCATGTGAGATTGTATAGGACCATGATATAACTAGTCTTTGAGATAGTGTAAACAATGAGGTCTGCAAGATTTTGCAGTTCAATTTATCTTATCAATTTATCTTTAATATAGATGTGTGGACACAGGAAGTGGATAATCAGCTAACCCATTAAAAGGTATTCTTTTACTACTTTTCTTTGCCACTAAGTTCTTGTTTTCAATCATTCAGCACTTTACGATTTCATATTTTTAACTGAGATTCTAGTTTATTAATGATCATATTCTGGGGGAAAGCAAAGAAGTGTAGCCAGAGTCAGTCCTTTGAGAGCTCACAGTGGGGTGGGAAAGAAGAAAGAGACTACGTTTGGAAGATAATTAGAAATAGGATGCAGTAACAATGCTTTACAGACATTATTTCAACAATAAGTATTGAGAGCTGTGTTGTCAAGTGTGTGCTTCCGCCACCCTTACTTGTTTATACCAGGAGGATGAATTAATTTTCTATCTATAGCTGGACTATGAATAACACACCTTTGAGTGTGTGTCTGTAATAAGGTTCATGGTATAGACTGTGTATAGAGAAGAAAGGAGAAAGAAGCCATGATTTCTGAAAGAATCAAAAATGAATATAGGTTGTATCTCAGAGGTGTTATGTCATTGGAAGTTTCCCTCATAAAGTTGTGTTTTATGTGTGTTTTTCTCTGTTTAGGTATAAAAATCCAGGATTGATGAACTTATATGGACAGAATATAGGTTTTAGTGGGGGCAGGGTGTGGTGGGGAGGGGTGGGCAGTTAAAAAGGAGAAAATCTTAAGGAGTTCAGGAGGGAAAAAAAAATGTTTGCAAACTGATTGTGGTCGCAATGGTAGTATCTTGCTTGATGTGATTAAATTACGATACAATAATATCATATCATATACAATAATATGCTGTATGCTTTAACTCCCAATTAATATGTTTTAAATAAAAATAACCTATGACTGAAAAAATATGAAGAATGAGTTTAACATTAAAGCTTCCAAAGTTTGTTTGGACATTTGTGAAATTTAGCTCTCTTTAATTTGCAGGTCACCACCTGTTCAACCAATGTGGAAATGATTGTTTATCTGGTCGAATTCATTTATTGTACACAATCTCGACATGGCTGGCTGCAGGAGATCAAATACTGTTCTGAACATCAGCTTTCTCTACATCTCTGGGCTCCACCACCCTCTGTGTTGGCTCAGTGTGAACTGCCTGGTAGAAAGATGCCCACAGGGGTTCACCATGCATCAGGATTGTCCCGATAGCACTGAGGGTTTGTTTTTGTTTGTTTGAGAGTGTATACACAATAGAATTCTTTTTCATGAATTTGAGTCAAGCAATCAATAGTTTATTTAAGGTCTTAATAAGCAATAGCTTCGAGTGAGACAGAGCCCATTCCTGGACTTTTCTCTATTGAAGAGATATTGAAATAGAACTGCAGGGCTGAGGTTGAGGTTATTGTTTGCTGCCAATTCTGTTCCAACTCATATCAACCTTATGTAGAACCAAGGTATACACCATACTCATAGCCATGCTTATATTTGAGTCCATCGATGCAGCTACTGTGTCACTCTATCTCATTGCCCCTCTACTTGACAGCCACGCTCTCCTTCTCCAGGGACTGGTCATTCTTGACAACATGCCCAAAGTATGTGAGACCAAGGCTGGGCATGCTGACCTCTAAGGAGCATCCTGGCTGACATGCATCCCAGATGGAAGTCCTTCATGAAGTCACACAGACTGAATGTAGGAATGAGTTGTTTCCCAAAAGAAAAATCAGAGGGATTTTTTTTAAGTGAAATGTGTTTCCAGTGCTTAAAAATAAAACAAAGAGTGAGATCTCATTTTATGGACAAGGAGAAATAACAGAAATTATGGAGTTTTTTCTTTAAAATTTCAAAAATTTATGTCTAAAGGTTCAGTGCCATTGAGCAGCTTCTGCCTCATATTGATCCTTTAGGTCAGGGTCAACCGCTGCTGTGAGATTCTGAGACTGTTTCTGGAGGTGAAAACCTTGATACCTGTGGAGAGGCTGCTGGCTCCCATGGTTAATTCTGCAGTCAGCAGCCCAATATGAAACCACCATGACTCCCAGATTTTATATAGTTGTGTGTTTTATTTGAAGGTGCCTTGGTGACACTGTGGACTTGGTGGGTGGTTGCCGGCAGCAAGGTGGCAGATCAGACTCATTAGTTGCTCCAGAAGAACAAATGGAGCCTTGTATGCCCTCTACAGGCTTTCTAAACGTTGGCAGTGACTTAACGGCAATGCTTTTGCATTGTGGTTATATTTTGTATGAACAAATGGATAATATATTAAAGCATCAAAGTGTTCAAATGTTATCTGAAGAAGAGGATTCTAAAATTGGTAAAGCTACTAAGAAATAAGCGAAATGTAAAATAAAGAATGTGCAGACAATATTTTAGAAGCATTGATAAGTATCACTTGTATTTTATATGAAAACTTGTACAAAATAAAGCAGGTTATAAGACAATATACATTGTATGATCAGACATCAAAATGTAAGTGTTCAGAGAAAACTTGGAAGAATAGATGTCAAAATATTAAAAGGGTTTTCACTGTCTTTACATGGGACTTGAGATTCTTCATTTTCTTTTTGGTTTTGTTTGTTTCTTTGTTTTTTGGGGGGGGGGCATCACTGCCTCTGGTGGTCGTGGGTGCTACCCAGTGCTGCTCCTGAGAACTGCTGCTAGATTTGAACCGTCAAGCCCGTGGGCTGCAGTTCAACACTCAACCACTGACGCCACCGGGGCTCAGCCCTGTGACTCTTCATTTTCACTTAGCTCTGTTTTTCTTTCCTTTCAGGTAGCTCTATTTTCTATTTTAATAAATGATAAGCTATAAATCCAAAATGTGTAGTGATAGAATAAAAGTGTCAAACTTTCTATTTTAAAAAGTAAAGGACAATTTCAATGATATCAAAGTGAATGATATTGAAATCAATATAATTTATTTGACCTTATTTCTTAAAAAAAATATATGGGAAAGGGTTCCCAAAAACTTGTGAATAACTTTGAATGCCAATTTTCCACAAACTTTTGAAAAAAAAGCATGGATCTAAATGTGAAATCTACCCTATAAATAAATTGTATAGGGACATTCACAAACTCTCCCCCTTCTATGGTTTTTGTGCTATATTGTGGGTTTGTGACACTTGAGACTTGTTTAATTGAGGTACACTCTAAGCAAGGATAAAATGAAAGTCTAAATTTTTGTTTCAGAAATTTACCTGAATATCAAAATCATTGGAGCTTGTTCTCTCCAAGTTGGAACTAGTTACTAGCTTCAAAAAACCTTCCGTCCTAGACCATTTCTGCTGAAGCAGATGCTCAGGATCAGCGTAAGGAGACATGGACAAATTTATTATAAGTGACAGCGAATATGTGGTAGAGTAAAGCCTACTATGTTTCTGAATAATTTTAATGATTAGCATAAAAGACATGCACAGCTATCTAAAGTCAGATAACTCCTGATTTTCAAGGAAAGTATAACTTAAAGGGTGGTACATTGAAATCACATATCATCATATATAGAATGTACCCCAGAGATCATCTAGATTGACCTGTGTCCTTTCTAAATGAGGAAATCTGGACACCGTGTTGCATAATGAGTCACTTGAAATCTTCCAGCTGATGAAGGGAAACTCCAAGGTCAGATTGCCTGACTCAGAGTCTGTGCTTTTGCTGTTATGCCACATTGCTAGAGCAACCACAAATTTGCCCAGTAGCTGTTGGACTTTCCTCTCTGTGGTTCTGGTGAGGAGGAGCGGGGGAGATGATTTGGCTTTTAATATGAACCAAAGGGTGTAAACTTCAAATGAAACAAACTAGTGTTTCTCATATTTTTTATGTTGTTAAAGCTGAGTCAGTCTTTCTTCATTAAATGAAAGAACTAATATCTATTAAGAGGACGCCTTTTTATCTTGTCATGTAATATGTATGAAAAGCCTAAAATAGATCAAATTTTGATGAGACTTGCTTATTGATTCTCTTTTAATCCTATCACCATATATTGCTTCTGGCCCAAACTGAACAATCTCTCATGCTTTAGCAATATTGATAAGGTTGTTATCTTAAGTATTAGGTATGAGATGGTCCTTGAGGACATTTCATCCAGACCCAAGTTAAAACCAAATGCTCATTGTTATCGGGTAAGTCATGACTCACAGCCACACTGCAGGGCAGAGTGGAAGTGTCCCCTACAGTTTCCAGAGCTGTGAGCTCTAGAAGGACAGGCTACTACAGTGATCAGTTCAAACGAGCAAGCTTTCTGTCACCAACGGAATTACCAAGGTTCTTCTGTATATCGGACTCTGGTCTTTGGTACCAGTGTACTCTAATTAGCCTTCTTTTAGTTCATTTGAGGAAAGTCTTGTGAGGACTATAAAAAGTAGGATAAAAATAAATGAATCTCTCAAACATGCATTGTCTGAAATTCTAGAGTACAAACCCAACTTGTTTAGAATATGTATAGAATAATGTAGAGTTTATATATATATATATATATATATACACACATATATGGACAGTCAAACTAAACAAGAATACACAAAGAAATGGATTTGGGTTAACATTGGTATGTCCCTGAAGAAAAATGTACTACAAGTTACAAGTTAATTGAAACTTATAGTTGCTTTAATTGATCATATTAAGGGCGTAAGAATTATTTTAATTTTAACACAATATCAGAAAAAATTTCTATAAGGATCATAACTTTTAAGATCATTGAACAAGCAAACCTAAAGCTGTTTAATTACTTTCAGATCTTAAATCAATAGTTGGTTTCAAAAAATATAAGTTAAGACTCTAAGTATTTTATCATTAGAAATCACTTTTAGTCTTATAACAAAAATGAGTTCAAACTTACCATTTAAATATCATTTTCAAGAAATAGATTATGTGCTTTTTATTTGTCTTTGTTTAAACAAGATAAAAGAATGTTTCATTTTTTCAGGGAAGTAATGGCTAGTACTGTTGTTGGGTGCTTTCAATCAGCTCTGACACAGGGCAAAGCTGTGTAACACGGGACAAAACGCTGCCCTGTCCTGCGCCGTCCTCACTGTTTGAGCTCCTTGGAGTCGTCACCATGTCAATCCCTCGTACAGGAGGCGCTCTTCTATGTGGATGCCCCCTTTGTTTACCAAACACGGTAGACTTTTCTAGGGGCTGGTCTCTCCTGATAACTTGTCCAACGTTTGTGAGGCTACATTTCTTCATTCTCATTTGGAAGTAATATTTTGACTGTAGTTCTTCCAAGACACATTTGCTTGTTCATTTGAAAGTCCATGGCATTTCAATATTCTTCTCCAGCATTATACTACAAATCCATCTGTCTTCCTGATTATAAAAAAAGCTTATCAACTGCCCATATGTATGTGTAAGTTGGAGTTGAAGGAAACGAAAATCAGTTCACAAGATGTAAACTATGACTTTTTGAGTACCTCTCACTAAATTTGAAGAAAATCACAAAAATTACTTGACTCATTAAACACCAATGACAGAATATCTGACAAGTTATGGTATGACATTAAGAACTCCATCTATGAAGAATGCAATAGGATATTAAAAATAAAGGGAGAGAGAAAAGATCAACATGGATATCAGAAGAAACTCTGAAACTTGCTTTTGGTTGCACTGTAGTATGGAAAACTAGGAAATAAATGAGCTGAACATAAATTTTCAAGAGACAGTTTAAGAAGAAAATATAAAAAATCATAATAAATGACAAAAAATTCAAATGGCAGTTTGAGAAGGCAAAATAAATTATTATAAAGAAATAAGCAAAGATCTAGAATTAGAAAAACAAAAAGAGCAGACTTTCAGCATATACCAAACTTAAAGATCTGAAGAAAAAATTCAAGCCTCAGCTTGAAATATGGAAAGATTCTATAAGCAAGTTATTGAATGATGCATGAGACATACGAAGATGATGGAAGAATACACAGAGCTACTGTATCCAAAAGAACTAATCAACATCTCACTATTTCAGGAGGTAGCATTAAAGCAAGAGCCATCGGTGCTCAAGGAAGAGGATAAAGCTGCACCAAAAGCACTGGCAATAGACAAGGCTCCCGGAATTCATGGAATACCAATAGAAATGTTTCAACAAGCTGATGAAGCACTGGAAGCTCTCACTCATCTATGCCAAGAAATTTGGAAGACGATGAGCTATCTGAGGACCACAACATCAGGATTTTAGTGATAAACGTGATATGCAGATGATACAGCCTTGCTTGCTGAAAGGTCGGAGGACTTAAAGAGTTTTCAGATGAAGTTAAAGGACTGCAGCCTTCAATTTGAATTACAGCACAATGTAAAGAAAGCTAAGATACTCACAACTGGACAGACAGGTGACATGATGACAAATGGAGAAAGTATTGAAGTTGTCAGAATTTCATCTTACTGTGTACCCACAACCGGTGCCCTTGAAAGAAGCTGTCAAGAAATCAGTCATCCTGCCTCACCTTTATCCTGGAGAGATAACAGGTGGGTTTGAACCACCGACTTGTGGTTAACAGTCCTATGTCTACTAATCATATTATGAGGAATCCCACAGTGTACAGCTACACCACACAGTTAAACAGTCCTTAAACAAGGAAAGGTTAGACAGAAAAATTGAAAAACAGACCTGATTAATGGTTAATACTTATTCCATCATAGTTTGATTTCATAGGGTTTTGTGCATTTTCTTGAGTTCAGTAGAGCTAATAGAAGGGTGCATTAATTAAATTTATGTTTCATTGATCCAAAAACTCTTTGAAGGTCCGCTTGGCATATTATCATTTTTATCATTTAACCAATATTGGTAGCTTTCTCATTTCAATAATTAAACCATGCTTAATAACAATTGTAGTTTTCATCTGGGCAAAGAACTGCGTAAGCTCCATAACACTCACTTTATCATTTAACAGTGTTGCAGTCATTGACTGACTGCGGCCTAGACTTCTTCAAGGCCGATGACTTTTCTGGCCCCTTTATCATTTCCCATTTATTTATATGCTGCATCACTAGTACTAGCATATGATTTATGCATTGGAGATATGGCTACAGCTTAAATATGAGGAAATTTAAGTCAAACACAGATTTATAAACACACCAGTCAAAGACAGATGACAGCTTCCTGCCTTGAGCTGATGAGTCACAGAAGTCATCCAGCTAGGATGACTTCACAAATTGGGCTTCTGCTTGTTACTTTCGATTATGGTGTTTCACTCAAAATGTTAATACAGTGTGCATTATGCTGATTTTTTTCTTATGTATGACTTGTGTGTAATTCAAATATACCTAACTGGGAACTTATTGTATATCAATCTATTCTTATACAACTGAGAGCGTACGATCTCCCAGAAAAGTTTGCAAAACTGTGATTATTCAATACTTTGTCCTTTGACTAGATAGAAATCTGTTTTCTGGTAACTCTGGCTCAGCAGTCTTATGAGTGCCGTTGCTGGAGTCCTCCATCCACACCAAACCCACAGCTCTCTCCAGTCCATGACTCATGCCTGCCTTGCCACGTGGAAAGAGGAGCGCTGGTGCCAGTGGTTATTCCTGTGGCTTTTGCAAACCCTCATGATGGAAATGCACTATAATCCCCAAGAATGACCTTGATCTCTTGCCATCAGATTCCTAAAGTCTGTTTAAGGCCTTGGCCTGGTTCCCTGATATGAATGGAAGATAGCCATGTCTGGTCTGATGGTTAGAACTTGAGGGAGAGTATCACAGTTATATACTAAGCATTCAGTACCCAAGAAAGCATATTAAAATTGCTTCTTCTCAAGGCACAATTTCTTTCTCGGCCACTGGAATATTTTAAAAATCTGAAAATAGATTTATATTATCGGTATATCTTATGTCTATTTTAAAATGAAAAGTTAAAATATGCATTTAAAATAGATACACTTAAGTTAATGAATCTTGAACATGTTACCAGGAGAGAGCAGCCCCTGGAAAAGTCCATCATGTTTGGTAGAAGTGAGTCTCCCGCATGATAGATCTACACGGTGACCACTGCAAGGAGCTCAAACAACGGTGAGGACGGCACAGGACAGGGCAGTGTTCTGTCCCATGGTACACAGGTCGGCCCTGTGTCAGAGCTGATTGGAAGCACCTAAGAACAGTAATAACCGTTACTTCCCTGAAAAACGAAACATTCTTTTATCCTGTTTAAGCAAAGACAAATAAATAATAGACAATATATTTCTTGAAAATGATGTTTAAATGGTCAGTTTGAACCCATTTGTTTTAAGACTAAAAATGATTTCTAATGATAAAATATAAAGCGATTTAACTGGCATTTTTAAACAACTATTGATTTAAGATTTGAAAGTAATTAAACAGCTTTATGTTTGCATGTTCAATGATCTTAAAAGTTATGATACTTATAGAAATGTATTCTGATATTTTGTTAAAATTAAAATAACCCTTACACCCTTAATATAATCAATTAAAGCAATTATGAGATTCAATTAACTTGTAGTACATTTTTCTTCAGGGACAAAGCCAATATCAGCTCAAATCCATTTCTTTATGTATTCTTGTTTAGTTTGAGTAAATATCCATGCATATATATACATATATAAATATACATATCTTAGCCTTTTATAGGTGGGTCATTGTGTTAGTCTGGGTCAACTAGAGAAACAAATCCATAGACACACACATGTGTATGAGAAAGAGGTTTATAAACAAGAATAATTGAACATTGAGGAAACATCCAAGCCCAGTCCAGTCCAAGGTCATAAGCCTGATATTAGGACATATGTCTGATACCAATCTGTAAGTCCTCTTCAGACTCATGAAGCACATGCAATGACATCGGTGCAATCACAGGTCAGTGGGTGCAAAGCCTTGTGTACCCAGTGGCAGTAGAAGCATCCCAGTGCTGGCAAGGGGTCTCCATGTGGCTTCTCCTGGTCCAGGATTTTGGCTGCATGTGGTAGTTCCATGTGGTTTCTCCTCAGGGATGTCTCACAGGAAGTCAGCCTCATCAGTTGAGTGTCTCTCAGGAAATGAACTGAGAGAGACAGTGTCTCTGCCTCCAAGTAGGAATTATCACATTTCCCGGAATCCTCAGAAGAGAAGGCCACAGAGAAAGCCATGCCCCCATTGGCTATCTCCAGATTGAAAGGGAGGCAAGACTCCACTCCTACAATCTAATCCTCAGGTTGACACCAGATTAGGTGTCTGCCCCAGTCATGGAGTAGACACAACAATTCTCCATGAGATGATTCTATTTGGATGGGTAAAATGTAATAAGGCAATGATAAAACAGAGTGATAACTCAGTTGTTGACAGCTCCACATTTGAATTTTCTAGTCCTTGAACAATAAAGTGCAAACACCATCTGCTCCATGCTTGTGATTTTGCTCTAGACTGGAACTGAAAATCTCATCTGAAAAAACATACACCAAAAACCGGTCCAGGTGAGTCATGAGTCACACAGAGGGTGGCACCTCAGTCCAAATACCACTGTCCCTCAGACAACTATTATGCTTGCTAGTGACGTCAAATTTTCAGCAGTGTACTTGTTTTGCACTTCATTTGCATGCAATGAGCACTATATTAACAATGAACATTATATTAATAATATTTATTTATATTTGAGTTAATATGTTACCCTCTTTCCAAACACATTAGTGATAACAACAGTAAAGCTAAGAGGAAAACAGTGTGACCCAAGGTAGTGTACAAGAGTAAAATTTGATCAGGCCACTGTTTGTCTTATTTGGTGGATAGATACAATAAGGGTTAGTCTACATTATCAACATTCTTGTTTTGTAAAATAGATATGGTTAAAGTGAGTAATGTAGAGAAAGTTGTGAAATGGTTAACCAGTAATAAAACCCAAACCATTGTAAAATTGAAAAGTTGCTACTAACTTGGATAAATCAGCAACAATCCAATAGGCCTAGCCTATCAAAGACAGTGATAAGCTAAAAGGTGTTAGTTTCCCTAGTGACTTAACAAAAAAATGTTGCATGAGCAAAGTTCTGAGCAATCCCAGTGTTCAAGGTCAGTCACACTTTCTTTTAAAAAGTTAGATACCCTCTGCTTTCTCCACCACATTTACCCCGGTATCAAAAGATAGAACATCTGGGGTCTTAAGCATCTCAGCCATCTAGCTGAGAAACAACAAAGTCCACATGGAAGAAGCACAGCAGCCTGGGTGATCATGAGGTGTGGATGGGATCAGCTACCATGCACCAAAGACCCAGAATAAAAAAAATCATATCAGTGTAAATGAGGAGGAGTGTGGAGTGGAGACCCAAAACCCCTCTGTAGACAAGTGGACATCCCTCAGCAGAAGGGTCACAAGGAAAAAACAAACCAGACAGGGTGCAATATAGCACCAATGAAACATATAACTTTTCTCTGGTTCTTCCATGCTCCCACTATCATAACTCCAATTCTACCTTACAAATCTGGCTAGACAAGATCATATACACTGGTACAGATAAGAACCAGAAACACAGGGCATCCAAGACAAATAAACCTCTTAGGACCAATAATGAGATTAGCAGTACCAGCAGGGGAAGGGGAAGAGTGGGAAGAAAGGGAAACTGATAAAAATGATCTATATTTTACCCCTTCCCAGGGGTATGACAACAGAAATATGGATGAACGGAGAAAGCGATTGGTATGACACGCCCCCCCCAAAAAAATTACAAATTATTAACGATTCCTGAGAGAGAGGTGTGGTGCATGGGGGGTGGTGGTGGATGAGCTGGTACAAAAGGCTCAAGTAGAAAGCAAATGTTTTGAAAATGCTGAGGGCAACATATGTACAAATGTACTTGACACAATGGACATATGTATAAATTGCTATAAGAATTCCCAACAAAATGGTTTTTAAAAATAAATAAATAAAAAGTTAAAAAAAAGAGCAGGCATGCACAATGTAGTAGAGGAAGTTGATAAATTTGTGGCTGAATTTGTGGAGTCTGAGGGTTTTGTTCCCCAGTGAGTGTTAACTGCGACAAAACTGGACATTTTTAGGAGAAAAAAAATACTTTGTTACTAAAGAGGAAAAGGCATTGCTGGGGCACAAGCCTATGAAAACTAGGCTGGCTCTATTATGTTGAAATATTAGTGGGGATTTTAAATCAAAAGCCATTTCAGCATACAATTCTGAAAACTCACAAGTTTTTTGAACAAAAAAACATAATGCAAATATGTTCATTTTATGTATTCTATTGTGTCTTGATATTTTTACTATATTAATTGTGTTTAAATGTTTTAGGAGATATTTCCACAATCGAGGGCTAATTGGTGCTAATGTCTTAAAAAAAAGAATTTATATATGTAGTTTGGGGGTATCAGAACCAATAATTTGGTTTTACATTACTTCTTAAGGGAAAAATATGTTCAGTTCTCAAACTTATTTAATCAATTGTACACTTTCTATCAGTTGTGGCTAAATCAATAAATAAATGTTTTTAAAAGAGTAATAAAGTAAATTCATGGCAAAATATTAATTGCTAATTTTTCTTTTTTTATTTTAATTTAGGATGTATGTGTTGCTTATTACATTAAATAGGTAAGGCATCAGGTGTGGGTTATGGAAGGAACTCATGTACACATTCTCATATAAGGGGAACTCATAAAAAAGCTACACAAAATGTTTATTTTACTTGAAATGTTTAAACCTAGATAATCAATCTTCTCTCAGAATAAGTATTTTCATTTATAATGACATGAATTCAACTTTCACATAAAATACCAATAAATAAGTTAGCAAACAAACATAAAAACCAAAACTAAAGCAAAGAAATGAAAAAAAATTCACAAACATAAAATATTAACTGCATTTGTTATGCTAGTTCAATGCATACTATGTGACAGGTTTCTTGGTACTGACAAGATTGTAGTTTAAAAAAGCAAAATAAACAACAAAACTGCCAACTCCCTCATGAAGTTTCTTTCAGTGGACTCTATGAATATTTTAGGAGATTGTTTCCAAAAGATAATTTGTTAGGGCCCAGTGTTTTGTCTAATATTGGCAATCATTGCCCTTGACAAATAAAGTTTCAAATGTACTTGCAATTGAGTAGACTATTAAATATGGTCCGTCCGGCTTAGTTCTTGTTCTTCTCACCAAATAAGCTTTGTTTTCCCATTCACTTTAGGGAGAATGTGGGTGTGATACTGTGGGTGTGACTATATTATTCTTCTAGGAGTGGATGTTAGGGTTAATTGTGATTATCATCCGACTGAGTATAAAATGAGCGATTCCATAAGCCAGGAAGCACAGATTAAACTGATAGTAAGAGAAAAGGCCTAGAAGTGGAAAGCATCCTTTGTATCCTGTGATTCCTGTGCATTGAGCCTCCTTAATTCAGAGGACAGCTTTGCAACCAGTGGAGAATCAGAGAGGAGTAGCAACAGGAGCCAGTGCACATGACAGAGCCATGGACTTCCAGGCCTACAGAGCAAGTGAAACTGAATGCTTTGTGACAGGAGACTGGCTAGTGGAGTGGGTTTCTTTTGGGACATTTAATCAGTAGCCCTGGTGGCATAATGGTTGTGCCTTGGGATGATAGCCCCAAGACAAATGGATGCAGAGGCAAACAGAGTGGAAGAAGCGATAGTGCCCAGCTCCCAAATGATTGAATATCTGGAGTCTCAAACACTTGAAGATAAACGAGTCGCCATTCAGTGCAGAAACAGCAAAGTCTACAATAAAGAAGCACACCAGCCTATGTGATCAAGAAGGCCGTACGGAGCAGGTCTTGAGCATCAAAGAACAAGAATCACATCATCACGAATGAGGGGGAGAGCAGGGTGGGCACCTAAGGCCCATGGGTAATTGGTCACCCTTTTACAGGGGAGTCAAGGGGAGGAGACAGACCAGTCAAGGTGTAACAGGGCAGTGATGGTGCATACGTTTCCTCTAGTTCCTGAAGCCTTCCTGCCCCCAACCATCATGGTCCCAACACTACCTTACAAATCAAGATGGACTGGAGAAGTCACACTTGTATAGAGGGGAGCTGGAGATATGGAAAAACCAAGATGGATGAGCCCCTTCGGACCAGTGGTTAGATTGGAGCTGCTGGAAGGGTAGAGAAAAGGTGGGGTAGAGAGACAGAACCAACTGCAAGAATATACACAAAAGCTCCTATTTGAAGGACTGGCATCATAGGAGTGGGTTGGGGGAGAGGTCAGGCAGTGTAAGATACGACACAATAATAATGTATAAAGCATTGAGAGTTGGTGGGGAGGGGAGAGCAGGGGAAGAGGGGAAGGGATGGAAAAATCGATACTAGGAGCTTAAGGGAAAAGGCGGATAATTAGAGAATGATAACAGCAATAGACATGTGAAGGTGCTTGACACAGTGTGTTTATTTATGTACTGTGAAAAACAATGTATGGGCCCCCAATAAAATGATTTTTAATTAAAAAAATAATAAAAATACAAGTTGATCCTCAGAAGAAAGCCAAAGCTTTCTACTCGACCAAAGAGTAGAAATCCATGAGCTTTCTGCCCTGACCTTTGGGGTCACTATACATCTAGATTCCCTCGATGGCAGGGAATATTTTTGGTTTTGTGTTGCTTGAAGAGGTCATATGCCACCACCCACTATTTTCTTTTTAAAGTGCCCATGAAATCTGTAGATGATTTTTTTCATGTGTACTCAGTTCATGTAAATTCATTATTTTCAAGTTTATCATAGTATTTTATATGTAGGATTTCATGATTCTTTTATACTGCCATAGGAAAAATTAATAATTTCCATCAATTATTAATGCTTTCCTGATTTCATGCTGGTTTGTAATATGAAAATGCTGCTATATCTATCATATATTAATGATATACTATCCATTTCTCAACCCTTGTGGTTCTGGGCTGGCCTTGCTTCTTCATTTGGATGAGAGAAGGTGACAGAGGTGATGTCTGAATTCTGAAGCACAGATCAAAGAGGCATTGAATTCCTATTCGCCCTATCTTGAAACCATAAGGGTATTATCCTAGGAAGAAACTCACTCAGACACATTGCAGTTAGGAGCAAGTGGGAAAAAAAACAAGGTACTTCATCTCACTGAGAGATTGCACCAACTCTCAAATGTGACTGAGGCTATGTAGACAAGCAAGTCTTGCCAGTCTCTGACTGAATGCATCTCCATAAGTTAGCTTAGGCAACATCAACCGTAGAACTACTCAATCCACTCACAGAATTCTGAAACACAAGATACCATTGCTGTTTTAAGCCAGTATGATTGGGGGCCTTTGTTACATAGCAATAGATAACTGATACATTCCCTTAATCTGACTAAATCATATAGTAGGAACAAGAAGATATAGTAGTTGAACATCAATCTAGAATGTATTGATTTTTAAATGGTACTATAAACATTTAACTCTACTAAGAGGTGCAATAACGAAAGTTAAAGCGAACTATTCATCAACCAAATGGAATGTGGGCAGTTTTATTACTTGTGGAAAGTATACATTTAGTCAGTCTTTTCTATGAATAAAACATATAATGAGGTGTTTCATTATATCAGATAATAGTACAGGATGTCTATAAAGGAAAAGGAAAGCAAATGGTGATGGCAATTTCTTATTAAGCAACTATTTAAACTCTCTTCTACTAAAGAAACAGAGCAAGTTGAGATTTTAATCATCATATAGCTGATTAATTCTCTAATGTTTTAGGAATGGGATGAACAATTTAAGTTAAAACAGAAGTCATTATTCATATAATTTATACTTCCCTTTTTGAACACTCTAGAATCTCTAGATCCTTGATGAATCAATACATGTAATGTGTATTCCTTATTCTATTTGTTTTTTAATATATCATAGAAACCTGCTAAAATTTAATAAGTTCTTTGTAGGTACAAAGACTCTCACAACTTATTTTTTCTAAAGTAAATATTCCCTTCTCACAGATATTAGCAGAGTATCATAGAGTGAGTTTCAATTTCAATTTTCTAAACATATTGAGGGCTATTCTATGAAAGCACCCACGAGGTATGAATATATCTCTAAGGCCCAGATGTGTTCTAATTTGTCACTGCATTCCTGGGACCAACACTCTCTTTGCAAGTGGCAAAAAGGAGTTATTAAATAAATTCTGACATGATGAATGAATGACCAGAGGATAGTAGGTCAATCTTAATATTAATAATCTAGTTCCTCAGCAGACATATGATTCTGATACTCTATTAACACCCACAATTACAGATTGTGAACTGTAAAAAATAGTGAATTATATTATATAATTGCTTTTAAATAAACCTATTGAGGAAAAGTATTTTCAAAACCTATATACTGATTGCTACTAGGATTGTGACATAAAAATACATGTTGGAGGAAAATTAGAGAGTAGGAGAAAATAATTTCTAAATCCTAATGCTTTATACCATACTGGACAAATCTCAAGAGGCCACTCTGAAATGGATTAAAGCAAACGAAGTATTCCTCCACCCCTATACCAACTTCCACAGAGAACTCAGCCATCTCAGGATTTCCACAGTGCCATTCTTCCATTCTATGACCATTAATCTATCTCCTTTTTCTCCAGGATAAGAGAATGCAAGCCATTCTGAAGAGAGAAAGAGAATCCTTTTAGTGTCTATAATTTCCTGCTCTCCTTTGATTTTGAAAATCATTTATCCTTTGAATGGACTTAAAGGGGAAAATACTCAGGATGTATTGATTTGCAAAAGCACTTTTGTGGTTTACTTATAGAAAATGTACTTAGTGTTAATAGCATGGCCAACTCCCTTCTCTGGTGCTATAAAAACAAACCATATTCCAGCAAGAAAGATATATATTAGAATAATCTTTTCCCAATTTTTCCTTTGAAACCTATTATCCATTAAAATGTGTCATTTAAGATAAATTATACAATTAAAAATTCAGTAAACTGAAAGAACAATAGGAAGGAAAATGAGCAAAACTAGGTATAAATAAGATTCGCAACAAAACCCAAGAAACGAATGTCCAGATATTATGCTGGGACCTGAGCTGATTGAACAAAGCATTCACATATGAAACTGATGTTCAAATGTATCAATTTTAGAACACTTATTGCCAAATATATAATACGAAGAAGGGATAGCTGTAAAGGCAGCGGGGTAAAGATGTCTGTGTCTTATTATACAATTGGGAAGGAGATTCAAACACATCACCCAAACACTGACTCCTACAAGGCATCATTCAGACAGGCCTCCACTCTCCAATCTTCTTGATTCATCCTGATACCAATTGTCTTTCCCAGGGAACTCTATTCTTCTCTGTCAGGTTCAATAATTCAATAAAGTGGCCATAGGGAATTCTCAATAATTCATCAGTAAAGTCATGAGGTTAAATAATTCAGTGTACCACAGAATATGGTGAGTTGTGCTTTTACATCATAGACTTTGCTGTTTGTGAGATTTAGCTGTCATACATAGGAGCTTTCAGGGTTAAGTGTTCAATTAGGTAAAACAAAGCAAATGTATTTTGATTAACCATTTTTATGATTTTTTTTCATTATGATGTTTTATCAATCATGCAAAATACACTATTCTCCTAGAGTTGTTGGGTGACTTCCATGAGAAGTCAGACTTATGCTGACCTGGTATGACAGAGCAGAACTGCTCCATGGTACTTATGGTGCACTTTCTGAAATAGGAGAGCTCTCTGTTTGGGGGTGAGTGCAATGGGCAACTCTTTAGTGAGTAGTGAAGCTCTGCATGTTACACCACGGAGCTGTCCACACAAGAAACCCAGATGAAGAATGGTGGCCCTCCAGTTTATTTTCTCTCTTGGAAAATTTTGTTCTAAGACTGGTCTGTGGGCCAGAAAAGGTTGGTTTCTGTAGGGAGGGGCAACCTGACCGGGGCTCCCGAAGCCCGAGTCTTGTAAAGAGAATGTTATTTTCAAAAAAAGAAAAAAAGATTCTACAAAAAAATCTGTACTCTCCTTGAAGCTTTTCCATAATTTTAAATTATTTCAAAAAGTCTAATGCCAAGAAATTTTAACTATAGGAGTTGGTGCTTGTTCAATGGCAATATAATATGAACTTATCTGATGTCAAAGTTTCAAATTGTTATCTATAATGTAAATTGGATATTCCCAATGAGTCTTCTCATTAAAAGTTTTCTTCCCCCCAAAACCTGATTGCAATATTAAATGCTAGGATAGATTCTCTGATGATGGAAACACCATTATTTATCCTGGGTATTTTTGTATCATTGAGCAGTTTTCTATTATTGAACAGCTTATATAAATGCTGACTGATAGAATATTATAAACTATTAAATTTCAGTAAAAGATGACATCAAGCAATAGATCTCAAGTGCCCAATTAGGGTACAATCCTCTAAAAAATCTAAAATTTACCTTTTAATTTAGATGTTTAAGCATTTTAGAGGATGCTGCTTTCTCTGTCAATCATTTGCAGAAATAAAAATGATAGCTCATGACAGAGTAGACGAATGCTATTCAGTGAAATGGAGCACAGAAATAAACCTTTATCAAGGACAATTTTGTCTTAACTTCAAAATACAGAAAAGCAAGCATAGATTTCTATCTCATCCTATATATGAAACACTGCTATCCACTAAGGCAGTCATACAATATTCCTAAAAATAGAACAATGTTATATATTTGCAAAGTGTTAGCATTTGAAGATAATGAATGGTCTATAGTATTTATCTTATCAAGGTGAGCTAAAATTATGAGTTATACCTGTGGTGATAGAGAGCATAATACTCACCCTCAAGCGTGTTTTATAATTTTATTATTTGTTTTTAAAGTATTATTTTTTTAATCAAAGCAGCCTAATTAAAATCTGTGCTAAATAATGCTATAGACTCTGAAGATGTGATTTTGTTTGTGTTGTTCTTAGATGCAGTAGAATGGGTTTTAACTCACACCAACCATATGAACAACACAAGGAAATATGCTGCCTTGTCCTGCAGTGCCTTCAATCCTTGCTGTGCTTGATGCCATTGCTTCCACCCCTGGATCAATCCATCTCCAAAAGGCTCCTCATCTTCTTCACCCAGTTTTTATTTTTGCAGGCATGCTATCCTTCCACAGGAACTAGCTACTTCTGAAAACATGCTGGTTGTATACAAGATGAATTCTCCTCATCCCAAATTCAAAGGAACATTTTGTCTTTATTTACTCTAAGAAATATTTGTATATTATATATTTGTCACCAACATCATAATTCAAAAGCATCAATTCTCCTTGAATCTTCCTGATTGAAGTTTTCACAAGCTTGTGAGACCATTGAAAATGCCATGGGTTAAATCACAGATACCGTAGACTTCAAAGTGGTACTTTGGTATTGAACAATTTTAGTGATATTGGGCAGAAGATTTTGCCCAAGTAATCTATGCTTGATTTCCTAATTGTTGTTTCCATGGTTATTGACTGTAGCTCTAGGTAAAAATGAAACCTTTGAGGCATTTGTTTATGAATATCAAAGACCAAAGTCTTTTATATAGGTTATACCTCAATATAAAGAAAATAAAAGTTTTCAACCCTAGGAAAAAACTCACATTTTAAGAATGGGAAAAAGATCAGAACTGTCATGGATTTTATTTTCTTCAATATGCAATCAATGTCCCTGGAGTAGCAGTCAATAAATCAATACTGTATTACATCAGACAAACGTACTGCTAAAAATCAGTTTAAAACTATTAAAAAAGACAACCAAGGCACTTCAAAGACTTAATTGTACTTAACTCAGGTAGTAGTATTTTCAATTGTTCCATAAACATGTAAAAATTTTGACAACGACTAAGGAAGACCGGATCAGAGATGTTGTGTTTGATGAAATATATGTAGCACAACACAGTGCTAAAGGGATGAACAAACCCATCTTGCAAGAAGGAAAAACCAGAATGCTTCCTAGAAAGTAGAACAGCAAAATGTTCCTGATAGTTTGAAAAATTTAGCAGAACAGATAAGCCCTAAAAAAAAGACATTATGCTTGGTAAGTGAGAACAAGCAATCCTTTCTACAGTGGACAGTTATATTCAAAGTAGGTCACACCCTCAAGGAGATCTCACCATGGGGACTACTATGTCTTACGGCTAAAAGCCTGAGGGGGAAAAATCTGCAATTTTTATCTTTGAAAAATAAATTAACTTTAGAAGTTAAAAACAAGTCATAGTAGTAAAACAATAACAAGATACTATATAGATGTATATAGAACATTAAACAACTAACAATATTCATGAAATGAAATGTTATCCAACAAAGGAAAGAAATATGCCTTAGAAAAATAGATCGACAATCTTTGAGAAACTGTAACCAATATCAAAATACTTACAAAACCCAGGAAGGACTAGTCCAGTATTCTCAACACTTAAATAATAATTTTATTCATTGCATATAATTATTTTGCTAATCAAAAACCTCATAAATAGTTATTTCTTGTTCTTGACAGGTGCCATCCCGTCAGCTTTGACTCATAGCAGTCCTATGCACAACCAAATGAAACATTGCACCATCTTCCCAATGGTCCTTAAGCCTGAGCCCATTGATGTAACCCCAGGCTAAATTCCTCTTCTTGAGGATCTTTCACTTCTTTCCTGCTATTCCACTTGACCAGACAAGATATCTTTCTCCAGACACTCTTCCTTTCTGACAACGTGTGCAAAGTATGTAAGACAAAGTCTTGTCATCCTTGCCTCTAATGACCATTCTGGTTGTACATCCTCCCGCAGAGATCTCTTTGTCCTTTTAGCAGTCCATGGTACTTTCAATTTTCTTCCCCAGCACTATGATTCAAATACATTGGTTCTTCAGCAGTCTTCCTTATTCAGTGTCCAACTTTCACATGTGTAGGATGCAATGGAGAATGCCATGGCTTGGATCAGGCACACTTTAGTCCTTAGACTTATGTCTTTGCTTATCAATACTCTAAAGAGACCATGTGCAGCAGATTTACCCAATGCAGTTCATATTTTGATCTCTTGACTACTGCTTCCAGAAGCAATGATTGTGTATCGAAGACAAGATCCTTGACAAAAATCAATGTTTTCTCCATTCACTGTAATGTTAACTGTTGGTCCACTTGTGAAGATTTTGGTTTTCTTTAATTTGAGTTGTAATCAATACTGTTGGAAACAATCCTTAATCTTATCAGCAAAGCTTCAAGCCCTTCAAACTTTTAACAAGCAAATTGGTGTCATTTGCATATATCAGGTTGCTAATATGCCATCTTCCAATCCTGATGCTATATTCTTCATGTAAGGTGGCTTCTCAGATGATTTGCTTAGCACACAAATTAAATAATTATGGTGAGAGGTTTCAAGCCTTGCACACACCTTTCCTGATTGCAAAGCATGCAGTAAGCCTTTACTTTCTTTGCACAACTTCCTCTTGATCCATATACAAGTTCCTTGTGAGCACGATGAGGTGCTCTTCAATTCCCGATCTCCTCAAGGTTATCCACAGTTTAGTATGGTCCACTGAGTCAAATGCTTTTGCATAGTCAATGAAACACAGCTAA
Organism: Nesogale talazaci; assembly: GCA_004026705.1. NCBI lineage: Eukaryota > Metazoa > Chordata > Mammalia > Afrosoricida > Tenrecidae > Nesogale > Nesogale talazaci. Next base: position 1,726 of record PVJH01002346.1, on the reverse strand, counting down.
CCATCTTTTTGGGATTCTCTGCTTTGAGCCATGATCCATCTGACATCAGCTACAATCTTCCTTGGTCCGTGTTCTCTTTTGAATCCATCCTGAATATCTGACCATTTCCTCTCAATTTTCTACTCCAACTGTTGGCAGCATCAACTTTCTTTGCAATGAGCACACACATGGATCCCTTTCAGCCAGGCGAACAAGTAGCTGCCTTCCAAAGGTCTGGGCAGATGCGAGTAACTGCATCCAGCTCTTCAGCTTGTTGAAACATTTCATTTGATATCTATTTAGGCAAAAGAATTGTAATGATTAAAAAGTGAAAACCCACGTCTTCATAGGTTGTCAAATACAGGCAAGTATTTTCCTGGAAAATTCCACATACAAGAAGCACAATGCAAAAAAAAAATCACAATGCCTGTTACCTTGGGCTAGCTAAAACTGCTGAAAATTGTGATTCATTGTGCTTCTTAAATTGAAATAATCTAGCAGTCTTGTATATTGCATCCAGTGCTTACAAAGAAAAACTAGAAGAATATATAAATGCTAGACTCAATTATAATTTATGGCTTAATCATATTTAAAATTAATTTAATTGACGTGTACATGTACAAATTTGAGACATGATTTATGTTCTGCTGTCGATATTTTTAAAAAAAGTGAATAAGGTATAAAAATCATTCTTCTTATTGAGTAATTTTAGTTCATCAATTTTTATAGGATATCTTTTCCAAGGAGTTCTGCATCATGGGTTACATTTTGGGTTGCTAAATGCAAGATCAACAATTCAGTTCAAGCAATCAATGGGATAGAAAGATAAAGGTATCGTCTCTCTTTCAGATGTGTACCCTTGGAAAGTGCAGGGAGCAGTTCTACTCTGTCCCATGCTAAGAGTTACAATTGTCTAGGTGGCAGCTAAGTTTTTAAACATTTTCCAAAGCTATTCTTTTAAGAAGATGACATTAAATGTAAAAAAAAGAACAATAATTTTTTAACAAAAGCATGCAGTTAAAATTCCTATATTACCACATATAATTGTGATCATGAGAAAATTCACTCAACATTTCTGTCTTATTTTCTCACTTGTACAAAAGATTTAGGCTAATGACTCATAGACAAAGGAGCTCTGGTACTGATGAGGTAAAATGCTTAACAGCCAACTGAAAGTCTGTGCTTTAAACACATCAGTGGTCTAGGTTAAAAAGACGACTCAAATATTTAAATCCTAAAGATTTAGTCTAGAAAATATGCATACACTCTTTAGAGTCTGAATGTACTCAATAGCAGTGACTGTTTTTAACTATGAAAAAAGTAACATTATGACCTGAGTCCTGGTGGCATAAGTGGTTGAGTGCGGGACAGCGGCCTGCGGGCTTGGTGGTTCAAATCCAGTGCTGTGTAGCTCCCACAATCGCCAGAGGGCAGTGATGCCAAAAAAAGTAACATTACATCAACATATTAAAGATTGCTATTAAGTGATAATGCCTCAGGATTGACTTAGTGGGAGTGGGCTTAGCATGTATGTTTTTGCTACCTGGTATTATAGACTCAGAAGTCATGATAGGTAGGTTTATTATGCCAACCTGGCCAATAGGAAAATATGAAAAATAATGTTGCAGTTTGATTGGCAGGCAGAGAGATAAGTAGCTCCTCATGACACCTCTCTCTCTCTCTCTCTCTCTCTCTCTCTCTCTCTTTTTCTCTATATCTGTCTCTATCTCTATCTGTTGCTATCTGG